>CM055350.1:30883907-30908893 GCA_029228515.1 Populus alba x Populus x berolinensis | reverse complement strand
ACAAGTAGCAAAGCATACATGCTCAAGAGGATCACCCGAAATTCAAAGGCAACTGAATTTCGGCAACCGGGGCTTCGAAGTCGGAATGCCGCGAAACTCACCGAGTCAAAGCGTTTCGCCGTTTGCGGAAGGATGTGATGTAGAACAAGTAGCAGAAGCATACATGCTCAAGAGGGATCACCCGAAATTCAAAGGCAACTGAATTTCGGCAACCGGGCATCGAAGTCGGAATGCCGCGAAACTCACCGAGTCAAAGCGTTTCGCCGTTTGCGGAAGAGAGTTGATGTAGAACAAGTAGCAGAAGCATACATGCTCAAGAGGGATCACCCGAAATTCAAAGGCAACTGAATTTCGGCAACGGGGCATCGAAGTCGGAATGCCGCGAAACTCACCGAGTCAAAGCGTTTCGCCGTTTGCGGAAGGAAGTGTGATGTAGAACAAGTAGCAGAAGCATACATGCTCAAGAGGGATCACCCGAAATTCAAAGGCAACTGAATTTCGGCAACCGGGCATCGAAGTCGGAATGCCGCGAAACTCACCGAGTCAAAGCGTTTCGCCTTTGCGGAAGGAAGTGTGAGTAGAACAAGTAGCAGAAGCATACATGCTCAAGAGGGATCACCCGAAATTCAAAGGCAACTGAATTTCGGCAACCGGGCATCGAAGTCGGAATGCCGCGAAACTCACCGAGTCAAAGCGTTTCGCCGTTTGCGGAAGGAAGTGTGATGTAGAACAAGTAGCAGAAGCATACATGCTCAAGAGGGATCACCCGAAATTCAAAGGCAACTGAATTTCGGCAACCGGGGCATCGAAGTCGGAATGCCGCGAAACTCACCGAGTCAAAGCGTTTCGCCTTTGCGGAAGGAAGTGTGATGTAGAACAAGTAGCAGAAGCATACATGCTCAAGAGGGATCACCCGAAATTCAAAGGCAACTGAATTTCGGCAACCGGGGCATCGAAGTCGGAATGCCGCGAAACTCACCGAGTCAAAGCGTTTCGCCGTTTGCGGAAGGAAGTTGATGTAGAACAAGTAGCAGAAGCATACATGCTCAAGAGGGATCACCCGAAATTCAAAGGCAACTGAATTTCGGCAACCGGGCATCGAAGTCGGAATGCCGCGAAACTCACCGAGTCAAAGCGTTTCGCCGTTTGCGGAAGGAAGTGTGATGTAGAACAAGTAGCAGAAGCATACATGCTCAAGAGGGATCACCCGAAATTCAAAGGCAACTGAATTTCGGCAACCGGGGCATCGAAGTCGGAATGCCGCGAAACTCACCGAGTCAAAGCGTTTCGCCGTTTGCGGAAGGAAGTGTGATGTAGAACAAGTAGCAGAAGCATACATGCTCAAGAGGGATCACCCGAAATTCAAAGGCAACTGAATTTCGGCAACCGGGGCATCGAAGTCGGAATGCCGCGAAACTCACCGAGTCAAAGCGTTTCGCCGTTTGCGGAAGGAAGTGTGATGTAGAACAAGTAGCAGAAGCATACATGCTCAAGAGGGATCACCCGAAATTCAAAGGCAACTGAATTTCGGCAACCGGGGCATCGAAGTCGGAATGCCGCGAAACTCACCGAGTCAAAGCGTTTCGCCGTTTGCGGAAGGAAGTGTGATGTAGAACAAGTAGCAGAAGCATACATGCTCAAGAGGGATCACCCGAAATTCAAAGGCAACTGAATTTCGGCAACCGGGGCATCGAAGTCGGAATGCCGCGAAACTCACCGAGTCAAAGCGTTTCGCCGTTTGCGGAAGGAAGTGTGATGTAGAACAAGTAGCAGAAGCATACATGCTCAAGAGGGATCACCCGAAATTCAAAGGCAACTGAATTTCGGCAACCGGGCATCGAAGTCGGAATGCCGCGAAACTCACCGAGTCAAAGCGTTTCGCCGTTTGCGGAAGGAGTGTGATGTAGAACAAGTAGCAGAAGCATACATGCTCAAGAGGGATCACCCGAAATTCAAAGGCAACTGAATTTCGGCAACCGGGGCATCGAAGTCGGAATGCCGCGAAACTCACCGAGTCAAAGCGTTTCGCCGTTTGCGGAAGGAAGTGTGATGTAGAACAAGTAGCAGAAGCATACATGCTCAAGAGGGATCACCCGAAATTCAAAGGCAACTGAATTTCGGCAACCGGGGCATCGAAGTCGGAATGCCGCGAAACTCACCGAGTCAAAGCGTTTCGCCGTTTGCGGAAGGAAGTGTGATGTAGAACAAGTAGCAGAAGCATACATGCTCAAGAGGGATCACCCGAAATTCAAAGGCAACTGAATTTCGGCAACCGGGGCATCGAAGTCGGAATGCCGCGAAACTCACCGAGTCAAAGCGTTTCGCCGTTTGCGGAAGGAAGTGTGATGTAGAACAAGTAGCAGAAGCATACATGCTCAAGAGGGATCACCCGAAATTCAAAGGCAACTGAATTTCGGCAACCGGGGCATCGAAGTCGGAATGCCGCGAAACTCACCGAGTCAAAGCGTTTCGCCGTTTGCGGAAGGAAGTGTGATGTAGAACAAGTAGCAGAAGCATACATGCTCAAGAGGGATCACCCGAAATTCAAAGGCAACTGAATTTCGGCAACCGGGGCATCGAAGTCGGAATGCCGCGAAACTCACCGAGTCAAAGCGTTTCGCCGTTTGCGGAAGAAGTGTGATGTAGAACAAGTAGCAGAAGCATACATGCTCAAGAGGGATCACCCGAAATTCAAAGGCAACTGAATTTCGGCAACCGGGGCATCGAAGTCGGAATGCCGCGAAACTCACCGAGTCAAAGCGTTTCGCCGTTTGCGGAAGGAAGTGTGATGTAGAACAAGTAGCAGAAGCATACATGCTCAAGAGGGATCACCCGAAATTCAAAGGCAACTGAATTTCGGCAACCGGGGCATCGAAGTCGGAATGCCGCGAAACTCACCGAGTCAAAGCGTTTCGCCGTTTGCGGAAGGAAGTGTGATGTAGAACAAGTAGCAGAAGCATACATGCTCAAGAGGGATCACCCGAAATTCAAAGGCAACTGAATTTCGGCAACCGGGGCATCGAAGTCGGAATGCCGCGAAACTCACCGAGTCAAAGCGTTTCGCCGTTTGCGGAAGGAAGTGTGATGTAGAACAAGTAGCAGAAGCATACATGCTCAAGAGGGATCACCCGAAATTCAAAGGCAACTGAATTTCGGCAACCGGGGCATCGAAGTCGGAATGCCGCGAAACTCACCGAGTCAAAGCGTTTCGCCGTTTGCGGAAGGAAGTGTGATGTAGAACAAGTAGCAGAAGCATACATGCTCAAGAGGGATCACCCGAAATTCAAAGGCAACTGAATTTCGGCAACGGGGCATCGAAGTCGGAATGCCGCGAAACTCACCGAGTCAAAGCGTTTCGCCGTTTGCGGAAGAAGTGTGATGTAGAACAAGTAGCAGAAGCATACATGCTCAAGAGGGATCACCCGAAATTCAAAGGCAACTGAATTTCGGCAACCGGGGCATCGAAGTCGGAATGCCGCGAAACTCACCGAGTCAAAGCGTTTCGCCGTTTGCGGAAGGAAGTGTGATGTAGAACAAGTAGCAGAAGCATACATGCTCAAGAGGGATCACCCGAAATTCAAAGGCAACTGAATTTCGGCAACCGGGGCATCGAAGTCGGAATGCCGCGAAACTCACCGAGTCAAAGCGTTTCGCCGTTTGCGGAAGAGAAGTGTGATGTAGAACAAGTAGCAGAAGCATACATGCTCAAGAGGGATCACCCGAAATTCAAAGGCAACTGAATTTCGGCAACCGGGGCATCGAAGTCGGAATGCCGCGAAACTCACCGAGTCAAAGCGTTTCGCCGTTTGCGGAAGGAGTGTGATGTAGAACAAGTAGCAGAAGCATACATGCTCAAGAGGGATCACCCGAAATTCAAAGGCAACTGAATTTCGGCAACCGGGCATCGAAGTCGGAATGCCGCGAAACTCACCGAGTCAAAGCGTTTCGCCGTTTGCGGAAGGAGTGTGATGTAGAACAAGTAGCAGAAGCATACATGCTCAAGAGGGATCACCCGAAATTCAAAGGCAACTGAATTTCGGCAACTGGGGAATCCAAGTCGGAATGCTTCGAAACTCACCGAGTCAAAGCGTTTCGCTGTTTGCGGAAGAGAGTGTGATGTAGAACAAGTAGCAGAAGCATACATGCTCAAGAGGGATCACCCGAAATTCAAAGGCAACTGAATTTCGGCAACCGGGCATTGAAGTCGGAACGCCGCGAAACTCACCGAGTCAAAGCGTTTCGCCTTTTGCGGAAGCAAGTCTGATGTAGAACAAGTAGCATAAGCATACATGCTCAATAAGTATCACCCGAAATTCAAAGGCAACTGAATTTCGGCAACCGGGGAATCGAAGTCAGAATGCCGCGAAACTCGCCGAGTCAAAGCGTTTCGCCGTTTGTGGAAGAAAGTCTTATGTAGAACAAGTAGCAGAAGCATACATGCTCAAGAGGGATCACCCGAAATTCAAAGGCAACTGAATTTCAGCAACCGGGCATCGAAGTCGGAATGCCGCGAAACTCACCGAGTCAAAGCGTTTCGCCGTTTGCGGAAGAAGTGTGATGTAGAACTAGTAGCAGAAGCATACATGCTCAAGAGGGATCACCCGAAATTCAAAGGCAACTGAATTTCGGCAACCGGGGCATCGAAGTCCGAATGCCGCGAAACTGATCGATTCAAAGCATTTCGCCGTTTGCGGAAGAAGTGTGATGTAGAACAAGTAGCAGAAGCATACATGCTCAAGAGGGATCACCCGAAATTCAAAGGCAACTGAATTTCGGCAACCGGGGCATCGAAGTCGGAATGCCGCGAAACTCACCGAGTCAAAGCGTTTCGCCGTTTGCGGAAGAAAGTGTGATGTAGAACAAGTAGCAGAAGCATACATGCTCAAGAGGGATCACCCGAAATTCAAAGGCAACTGAATTTCGGCAACCGGGGCATCGAAGTCGGAATGCCGCGAAACTCACCGAGTCAAAGCGTTTCGCCGTTTGCGGAAGAAGTGTGATGTAGAACAAGTAGCAGAAGCATACATGCTCAAGAGGGATCACCCGAAATTCAAAGGCAACTGAATTTCGGCAACCGGGGCATCGAAGTCGGAATGCCGCGAAACTCACCGAGTCAAAGCGTTTCGCCGTTTGCGGAAGGAAGTGTGATGTAGAACAAGTAGCAGAAGCATACATGCTCAAGAGGGATCACCCGAAATTCAAAGGCAACTGAATTTCGGCAACCGGGGCATCGAAGTCGGAATGCCGCGAAACTCACCGAGTCAAAGCGTTTCGCCGTTTGCGGAAGAAGTGTGATGTAGAACAAGTAGCAGAAGCATACATGCTCAAGAGGGATCACCCGAAATTCAAAGGCAACTGAATTTCGGCAACCGGGCATCGAAGTCGGAATGCCGCGAAACTCACCGAGTCAAAGCGTTTCGCCGTTTGCGGAAGAAGTGTGATGTAGAACAAGTAGCAGAAGCATACATGCTCAAGAGGGATCACCCGAAATTCAAAGGCAACTGAATTTCGGCAACCGGGGCATCGAAGTCGGAATGCCGCGAAACTCACCGAGTCAAAGCGTTTCGCCGTTTGCGGAAGAAGTGTGATGTAGAACAAGTAGCAGAAGCATACATGCTCAAGAGGGATCACCCGAAATTCAAAGGCAACTGAATTTCGGCAACCGGGGCATCGAAGTCGGAATGCCGCGAAACTCACCGAGTCAAAGCGTTTCGCCGTTTGCGGAAGGAAGTGTGATGTAGAACAAGTAGCAGAAGCATACATGCTCAAGAGGGATCACCCGAAATTCAAAGGCAACTGAATTTCGGCAACCGGGGCATCGAAGTCGGAATGCCGCGAAACTCACCGAGTCAAAGCGTTTCGCCGTTTGCGGAAGGAGTGTGATGTAGAACAAGTAGCAGAAGCATACATGCTCAAGAGGGATCACCCGAAATTCAAAGGCAACTGAATTTCGGCAACCGGGGCATCGAAGTCGGAATGCCGCGAAACTCACCGAGTCAAAGCGTTTCGCCGTTTGCGGAAGGAAGTGTGATGTAGAACAAGTAGCAGAAGCATACATGCTCAAGAGGGATCACCCGAAATTCAAAGGCAACTGAATTTCGGCAACCGGGGCATCGAAGTCGGAATGCCGCGAAACTCACCGAGTCAAAGCGTTTCGCCGTTTGCGGAAGGAAGTGTGATGTAGAACAAGTAGCAGAAGCATACATGCTCAAGAGGGATCACCCGAAATTCAAAGGCAACTGAATTTCGGCAACCGGGGCATCGAAGTCGGAATGCCGCGAAACTCACCGAGTCAAAGCGTTTCGCTGTTTGCGGAAGGAAGTGTGATGTAGAACAAGTAGCAGAAGCATACATGCTCAAGAGGGATCACCCGAAATTCAAAGGCAACTGAATTTCGGCAACCGGGGCATCGAAGTCGGAATGCCGCGAAACTCACCGAGTCAAAGCGTTTCGCCGTTTGCGGAAGGAAGTGTGATGTAGAACAAGTAGCAGAAGCATACATGCTCAAGAGGGATCACCCGAAATTCAAAGGCAACTGAATTTCGGCAACCGGGGCATCGAAGTCGGAATGCCGCGAAACTCACCGAGTCAAAGCGTTTCGCCGTTTGCGGAAGGAAGTGTGATGTAGAACAAGTAGCAGAAGCATACATGCTCAAGAGGGATCACCCGAAATTCAAAGGCAACTGAATTTCGGCAACCGGGGCATCGAAGTCGGAATGCCGCGAAACTCACCGAGTCAAAGCGTTTCGCCGTTTGCGGAAGAAGTGTGATGTAGAACAAGTAGCAGAAGCATACATGCTCAAGAGGGATCACCCGAAATTCAAAGGCAACTGAATTTCGGCAACCGGGGCATCGAAGTCGGAATGCCGCGAAACTCACCGAGTCAAAGCGTTTCGCCGTTTGCGGAAGGAGTGTGATGTAGAACAAGTAGCAGAAGCATACATGCTCAAGAGGGATCACCCGAAATTCAAAGGCAACTGAATTTCGGCAACCGGGGCATCGAAGTCGGAATGCCGCGAAACTCACCGAGTCAAAGCGTTTCGCCGTTTGCGGAAGAAGTGTGATGTAGAACAAGTAGCAGAAGCATACATGCTCAAGAGGGATCACCCGAAATTCAAAGGCAACTGAATTTCGGCAACCGGGGCATCGAAGTCGGAATGCCGCGAAACTCACCGAGTCAAAGCGTTTCGCCGTTTGCGGAAGGAAGTGTGATGTAGAACAAGTAGCAGAAGCATACATGCTCAAGAGGGATCACCCGAAATTCAAAGGCAACTGAATTTCGGCAACCGGGGCATCGAAGTCGGAATGCCGCGAAACTCACCGAGTCAAAGCGTTTCGCCGTTTGCGGAAGGAAGTGTGATGTAGAACAAGTAGCAGAAGCATACATGCTCAAGAGGGATCACCCGAAATTCAAAGGCAACTGAATTTCGGCAACCGGGGCATCGAAGTCGGAATGCCGCGAAACTCACCGAGTCAAAGCGTTTCGCCGTTTGCGGAAGGAAGTGTGATGTAGAACAAGTAGCAGAAGCATACATGCTCAAGAGGGATCACCCGAAATTCAAAGGCAACTGAATTTCGGCAACCGGGGCATCGAAGTCGGAATGCCGCGAAACTCACCGAGTCAAAGCGTTTCGCCGTTTGCGGAAGGAAGTGTGATGTAGAACAAGTAGCAGAAGCATACATGCTCAAGAGGGATCACCCGAAATTCAAAGGCAACTGAATTTCGGCAACCGGGGCATCGAAGTCGGAATGCCGCGAAACTCACCGAGTCAAAGCGTTTCGCCGTTTGCGGAAGAAGTGTGATGTAGAACAAGTAGCAGAAGCATACATGCTCAAGAGGGATCACCCGAAATTCAAAGGCAACTGAATTTCGGCAACCGGGGCATCGAAGTCGGAATGCCGCGAAACTCACCGAGTCAAAGCGTTTCGCCGTTTGCGGAAGAAAGTGTGATGTAGAACAAGTAGCAGAAGCATACATGCTCAAGAGGGATCACCCGAAATTCAAAGGCAACTGAATTTCGGCAACCGGGGCATCGAAGTCGGAATGCCGCGAAACTCACCGAGTCAAAGCGTTTCGCCGTTTGCGGAAGAAGTCTGATGTAGAACAAGTAGCAGAAGCATACATGCTCAAGAGGGATCACCCGAAATTCAAAGGCAACTGAATTTCGGCAACCGGGGCATCGAAGTCGGAATGCCGCGAAACTCACCGAGTCAAAGCGTTTCGCCGTTTGCGGAAGGAAGTGTGATGTAGAACAAGTAGCAGAAGCATACATGCTCAAGAGGGATCACCCGAAATTCAAAGGCAACTGAATTTCGGCAACCGGGGCATCGAAGTCGGAATGCCGCGAAACTCACCGAGTCAAAGCGTTTCGCTGTTTGCGGAAGGAGTGTGATGTAGAACAAGTAGCAGAAGCATACATGCTCAAGAGGGATCACCCGAAATTCAAAGGCAACTGAATTTCGGCAACCGGGGCATCGAAGTCGGAATGCCGCGAAACTCACCGAGTCAAAGCGTTTCGCCGTTTGCGGAAGGAAGTGTGATGTAGAACAAGTAGCAGAAGCATACATGCTCAAGAGGGATCACCCGAAATTCAAAGGCAACTGAATTTCAACCGGGCATCGAAGTCGGAATGCCGCGAAACTCACCGAGTCAAAGCGTTTCGCCGTTTGCGGAAGAAGTGTGATGTAGAACAAGTAGCAGAAGCATACATGCTCAAGAGGGATCACCCGAAATTCAAAGGCAACTGAATTTCGGCAACCGGGGCATCGAAGTCGGAATGCCGCGAAACTCACCGAGTCAAAGCGTTTCGCCGTTTGCGGAAGAAGTGTGATGTAGAACAAGTAGCAGAAGCATACATGCTCAAGAGGGATCACCCGAAATTCAAAGGCAACTGAATTTCGGCAACCGGGCATCGAAGTCGGAATGCCGCGAAACTCACCGAGTCAAAGCGTTTCGCCGTTTGCGGAAGGAAGTGTGATGTAGAACAAGTAGCAGAAGCATACATGCTCAAGAGGGATCACCCGAAATTCAAAGGCAACTGAATTTCGGCAACCGGGGCATCGAAGTCGGAATGCCGCGAAACTCACCGAGTCAAAGCGTTTCGCCGTTTGCGGAAGAAGTGTGATGTAGAACAAGTAGCAGAAGCATACATGCTCAAGAGGGATCACCCGAAATTCAAAGGCAACTGAATTTCGGCAACCGGGGCATCGAAGTCGGAATGCCGCGAAACTCACCGAGTCAAAGCGTTTCGCCGTTTGCGGAAGGAAGTGTGATGTAGAACAAGTAGCAGAAGCATACATGCTCAAGAGGGATCACCCGAAATTCAAAGGCAACTGAATTTCGGCAACCGGGGCATCGAAGTCGGAATGCCGCGAAACTCACCGAGTCAAAGCGTTTCGCCGTTTGCGGAAGGAAGTGTGATGTAGAACAAGTAGCAGAAGCATACATGCTCAAGAGGGATCACCCGAAATTCAAAGGCAACTGAATTTCGGCAACCGGGGCATCGAAGTCGGAATGCCGCGAAACTCACCGAGTCAAAGCGTTTCGCCGTTTGCGGAAGGAAGTGTGATGTAGAACAAGTAGCAGAAGCATACATGCTCAAGAGGGATCACCCGAAATTCAAAGGCAACTGAATTTCGGCAACCGGGCATCGAAGTCGGAATGCCGCGAAACTCACCGAGTCAAAGCGTTTCGCCGTTTGCGGAAGAAGTGTGATGTAGAACAAGTAGCAGAAGCATACATGCTCAAGAGGGATCACCCGAAATTCAAAGGCAACTGAATTTCGGCAACCGGGGCATCGAAGTCGGAATGCCGCGAAACTCACCGAGTCAAAGCGTTTCGCCGTTTGCGGAAGAAGTGTGATGTAGAACAAGTAGCAGAAGCATACATGCTCAAGAGGGATCACCCGAAATTCAAAGGCAACTGAATTTCGGCAACCGGGGCATCGAAGTCGGAATGCCGCGAAACTCACCGAGTCAAAGCGTTTCGCCGTTTGCGGAAGGAAGTGTGATGTAGAACAAGTAGCAGAAGCATACATGCTCAAGAGGGATCACCCGAAATTCAAAGGCAACTGAATTTCGGCAACCGGGGCATCGAAGTCGGAATGCCGCGAAACTCACCGAGTCAAAGCGTTTCGCCGTTTGCGGAAGGAAGTGTGATGTAGAACAAGTAGCAGAAGCATACATGCTCAAGAGGGATCACCCGAAATTCAAAGGCAACTGAATTTCGGCAACCGGGGCATCGAAGTCGGAATGCCGCGAAACTCACCGAGTCAAAGCGTTTCGCCGTTTGCGGAAGGAAGTGTGATGTAGAACAAGTAGCAGAAGCATACATGCTCAAGAGGGATCACCCGAAATTCAAAGGCAACTGAATTTCGGCAACCGGGGCATCGAAGTCGGAATGCCGCGAAACTCACCGAGTCAAAGCGTTTCGCCGTTTGCGGAAGGAAGTGTGATGTAGAACAAGTAGCAGAAGCATACATGCTCAAGAGGGATCACCCGAAATTCAAAGGCAACTGAATTTCGGCAACCGGGGCATCGAAGTCGGAATGCCGCGAAACTCACCGAGTCAAAGCGTTTCGCCGTTTGCGGAAGGAAGTGTGATGTAGAACAAGTAGCAGAAGCATACATGCTCAAGAGGGATCACCCGAAATTCAAAGGCAACTGAATTTCGGCAACCGGGGCATCGAAGTCGGAATGCCGCGAAACTCACCGAGTCAAAGCGTTTCGCCGTTTGCGGAAGGAAGTGTGATGTAGAACAAGTAGCAGAAGCATACATGCTCAAGAGGGATCACCCGAAATTCAAAGGCAACTGAATTTCGGCAACCGGGGCATCGAAGTCGGAATGCCGCGAAACTCACCGAGTCAAAGCGTTTCGCCGTTTGCGGAAGAAGTGTGATGTAGAACAAGTAGCAGAAGCATACATGCTCAAGAGGGATCACCCGAAATTCAAAGGCAACTGAATTTCGGCAACCGGGGCATCGAAGTCGGAATGCCGCGAAACTCACCGAGTCAAAGCGTTTCGCCGTTTGCGGAAGGAAGTGATGTAGAACAAGTAGCAGAAGCATACATGCTCAAGAGGGATCACCCGAAATTCAAAGGCAACTGAATTTCGGCAACCGGGGCATCGAAGTCGGAATGCCGCGAAACTCACCGAGTCAAAGCGTTTCGCCGTTTGCGGAAGGAAGTGTGATGTAGAACAAGTAGCAGAAGCATACATGCTCAAGAGGGATCACCCGAAATTCAAAGGCAACTGAATTTCGGCAACCGGGGCATCGAAGTCGGAATGCCGCGAAACTCACCGAGTCAAAGCGTTTCGCCGTTTGCGGAAGGAAGTGTGATGTAGAACAAGTAGCAGAAGCATACATGCTCAAGAGGGATCACCCGAAATTCAAAGGCAACTGAATTTCGGCAACCGGGCATCGAAGTCGGAATGCCGCGAAACTCACCGAGTCAAAGCGTTTCGCCGTTTGCGGAAGGAAGTGTGATGTAGAACAAGTAGCAGAAGCATACATGCTCAAGAGGGATCACCCGAAATTCAAAGGCAACTGAATTTCGGCAACCGGGCATCGAAGTCGGAATGCCGCGAAACTCACCGAGTCAAAGCGTTTCGCCGTTTGCGGAAGGAGTGTGATGTAGAACAAGTAGCAGAAGCATACATGCTCAAGAGGGATCACCCGAAATTCAAAGGCAACTGAATTTCGGCAACCGGGCATCGAAGTCGGAATGCCGCGAAACTCACCGAGTCAAAGCGTTTCGCCGTTTGCGGAAGAAGTGTGATGTAGAACAAGTAGCAGAAGCATACATGCTCAAGAGGGATCACCCGAAATTCAAAGGCAACTGAATTTCGGCAACCGGGGCATCGAAGTCGGAATGCCGCGAAACTCACCGAGTCAAAGCGTTTCGCCGTTTGCGGAAGGAAGTGTGATGTAGAACAAGTAGCAGAAGCATACATGCTCAAGAGGGATCACCCGAAATTCAAAGGCAACTGAATTTCGGCAACCGGGGCATCGAAGTCGGAATGCCGCGAAACTCACCGAGTCAAAGCGTTTCGCCGTTTGCGGAAGGAAGTGTGATGTAGAACAAGTAGCAGAAGCATACATGCTCAAGAGGGATCACCCGAAATTCAAAGGCAACTGAATTTCGGCAACCGGGGCATCGAAGTCGGAATGCCGCGAAACTCACCGAGTCAAAGCGTTTCGCCGTTTGCGGAAGAAGTGTGATGTAGAACAAGTAGCAGAAGCATACATGCTCAAGAGGGATCACCCGAAATTCAAAGGCAACTGAATTTCGGCAACCGGGGCATCGAAGTCGGAATGCCGCGAAACTCACCGAGTCAAAGCGTTTCGCCGTTTGCGGAAGGAAGTGTGATGTAGAACAAGTAGCAGAAGCATACATGCTCAAGAGGGATCACCCGAAATTCAAAGGCAACTGAATTTCGGCAACCGGGGCATCGAAGTCGGAATGCCGCGAAACTCACCGAGTCAAAGCGTTTCGCCGTTTGCGGAAGAAGTGTGATGTAGAACAAGTAGCAGAAGCATACATGCTCAAGAGGGATCACCCGAAATTCAAAGGCAACTGAATTTCGGCAACCGGGGCATCGAAGTCGGAATGCCGCGAAACTCACCGAGTCAAAGCGTTTCGCCGTTTGCGGAAGGAAGTGTGATGTAGAACAAGTAGCAGAAGCATACATGCTCAAGAGGGATCACCCGAAATTCAAAGGCAACTGAATTTCGGCAACCGGGGCATCGAAGTCGGAATGCCGCGAAACTCACCGAGTCAAAGCGTTTCGCCGTTTGCGGAAGGAAGTGTGATGTAGAACAAGTAGCAGAAGCATACATGCTCAAGAGGGATCACCCGAAATTCAAAGGCAACTGAATTTCGGCAACCGGGGCATCGAAGTCGGAATGCCGCGAAACTCACCGAGTCAAAGCGTTTCGCCTTTGCGGAAGAAGTGTGATGTAGAACAAGTAGCAGAAGCATACATGCTCAAGAGGGATCACCCGAAATTCAAAGGCAACTGAATTTCGGCAACCGGGGCATCGAAGTCGGAATGCCGCGAAACTCACCGAGTCAAAGCGTTTCGCCGTTTGCGGAAGGAAGTGTGATGTAGAACAAGTAGCAGAAGCATACATGCTCAAGAGGGATCACCCGAAATTCAAAGGCAACTGAATTTCGGCAACCGGGGCATCGAAGTCGGAATGCCGCGAAACTCACCGAGTCAAAGCGTTTCGCCGTTTGCGGAAGAAGTGTGATGTAGAACAAGTAGCAGAAGCATACATGCTCAAGAGGGATCACCCGAAATTCAAAGGCAACTGAATTTCGGCAACCGGGGCATCGAAGTCGGAATGCCGCGAAACTCACCGAGTCAAAGCGTTTCGCCGTTTGCGGAAGGAAGTGTGATGTAGAACAAGTAGCAGAAGCATACATGCTCAAGAGGGATCACCCGAAATTCAAAGGCAACTGAATTTCGGCAACCGGGCATCGAAGTCGGAATGCCGCGAAACTCACCGAGTCAAAGCGTTTCGCCGTTTGCGGAAGAGAGTGTGATGTAGAACAAGTAGCAGAAGCATACATGCTCAAGAGGGATCACCCGAAATTCAAAGGCAACTGAATTTCGGCAACCGGGGCATCGAAGTCGGAATGCCGCGAAACTCACCGAGTCAAAGCGTTTCGCCGTTTGCGGAAGAAGTGTGATGTAGAACAAGTAGCAGAAGCATACATGCTCAAGAGGGATCACCCGAAATTCAAAGGCAACTGAATTTCGGCAACCGGGGCATCGAAGTCGGAATGCCGCGAAACTCACCGAGTCAAAGCGTTTCGCCGTTTGCGGAAGAAAGTGTGATGTAGAACAAGTAGCAGAAGCATACATGCTCAAGAGGGATCACCCGAAATTCAAAGGCAACTGAATTTCGGCAACCGGGGCATCGAAGTCGGAATGCCGCGAAACTCACCGAGTCAAAGCGTTTCGCCGTTTGCGGAAGGAAGTGTGATGTAGAACAAGTAGCAGAAGCATACATGCTCAAGAGGGATCACCCGAAATTCAAAGGCAACTGAATTTCGGCAACCGGGGCATCGAAGTCGGAATGCCGCGAAACTCACCGAGTCAAAGCGTTTCGCCGTTTGCGGAAGGAAGTGTGATGTAGAACAAGTAGCAGAAGCATACATGCTCAAGAGGGATCACCCGAAATTCAAAGGCAACTGAATTTCGGCAACCGGGGCATCGAAGTCGGAATGCCGCGAAACTCACCGAGTCAAAGCGTTTCGCCGTTTGCGGAAGGAAGTGTGATGTAGAACAAGTAGCAGAAGCATACATGCTCAAGAGGGATCACCCGAAATTCAAAGGCAACTGAATTTCGGCAACCGGGGCATCGAAGTCGGAATGCCGCGAAACTCACCGAGTCAAAGCGTTTCGCCGTTTGCGGAAGAAGTGTGATGTAGAACAAGTAGCAGAAGCATACATGCTCAAGAGGGATCACCCGAAATTCAAAGGCAACTGAATTTCGGCAACCGGGCATCGAAGTCGGAATGCCGCGAAACTCACCGAGTCAAAGCGTTTCGCCGTTTGCGGAAGAAGTGTGATGTAGAACAAGTAGCAGAAGCATACATGCTCAAGAGGGATCACCCGAAATTCAAAGGCAACTGAATTTCGGCAACCGGGGCATCGAAGTCGGAATGCCGCGAAACTCACCGAGTCAAAGCGTTTCGCCGTTTGCGGAAGGAAGTGTGATGTAGAACAAGTAGCAGAAGCATACATGCTCAAGAGGGATCACCCGAAATTCAAAGGCAACTGAATTTCGGCAACCGGGGCATCGAAGTCGGAATGCCGCGAAACTCACCGAGTCAAAGCGTTTCGCCGTTTGCGGAAGAAGTGTGATGTAGAACAAGTAGCAGAAGCATACATGCTCAAGAGGGATCACCCGAAATTCAAAGGCAACTGAATTTCGGCAACCGGGGCATCGAAGTCGGAATGCCGCGAAACTCACCGAGTCAAAGCGTTTCGCCGTTTGCGGAAGAGAGTGTGATGTAGAACAAGTAGCAGAAGCATACATGCTCAAGAGGGATCACCCGAAATTCAAAGGCAACTGAATTTCGGCAACCGGGCATCGAAGTCGGAATGCCGCGAAACTCACCGAGTCAAAGCGTTTCGCTGTTTGCGGAAGGAAGTGTGATGTAGAACAAGTAGCAGAAGCATACATGCTCAAGAGGGATCACCCGAAATTCAAAGGCAACTGAATTTCGGCAACCGGGCATCGAAGTCGGAATGCCGCGAAACTCACCGAGTCAAAGCGTTTCGCCGTTTGCGGAAGGAAGTGTGATGTAGAACAAGTAGCAGAAGCATACATGCTCAAGAGGGATCACCCGAAATTCAAAGGCAACTGAATTTCGGCAACCGGGGCATCGAAGTCGGAATGCCGCGAAACTCACCGAGTCAAAGCGTTTCGCCGTTTGCGGAAGGAAGTGTGATGTAGAACAAGTAGCAGAAGCATACATGCTCAAGAGGGATCACCCGAAATTCAAAGGCAACTGAATTTCGGCAACCGGGGCATCGAAGTCGGAATGCCGCGAAACTCACCGAGTCAAAGCGTTTCGCTGTTTGCGGAAGGAAGTGTGATGTAGAACAAGTAGCAGAAGCATACATGCTCAAGAGGGATCACCCGAAATTCAAAGGCAACTGAATTTCGGCAACCTGGGAATCCAAGTCGGAATGCCGCGAAACTCACCGAGTCAAAGCGTTTCGCTGTTTGCGGAAGAGAATATGATGTAGAACAAGTAGCAGAAGCATACATGCTCAAGAGGGATCACCCGAAATTCAAAGGCAACTGAATTTCGGCAACCGGGGAATCCAAGTCGGTATGCTGCGAAAGTCACCGAGTCAAAGCGTTTCGCTGTTTGCGGAAGAGAATGTGATGTTGAACAAGTAGCAGAAGCATACATGCTCAAGATGGATCACAAGAAATTCAAAGGCAACTGAATTTCGGCAACCGGGCATCGAAGTTGGAATATCGCGAAACTCACCGAGTGAAAGCGTTTCGCTCTTTGCGGAAGGAAGTGTGATGTAGAACAAGTAGCAGAAGCATACAAGCTCAAGAGGGATCACCCGAAATTCTAAGGCAACTGAATTTCGGCAACCGGGAAATCCAAATCTGAATGCCGCGAAACTCACCGAGTCAAAGCGTTTCGCTGTTTGCGGAAGAGAGTGTGATGCAGAATAGGTAGCAGAAGCATACATGCTCAAGAGGGATCACCCGAAATTCAAAGGCCACTGAATTTCGGCAACCGGGGCATCGAAGTCGGAATGCCGCGAAACTCACCGAGTCAAAGCGTTTCGCTGTTTGCGGAAGGAAGTGTGATGTAGAACAAGTAGCAGAAGCATACATGCTCAAGAGGGATCACCCGAAATTCAAAGGCAACTGAATTTCGGCAACCGGGGCATCGAAGTCGGAATACCGCGAAACTCACCGAGTCAAAGCGTTTCGCTTTTTGCGGAAGAGAGTGTGATGTAGAACAAGTAGCAGAAGCATACATGCTCAAGAGGGATCACCCGAAATTCAAAGGCAACTGAATTTCGGCAACCGGGGCATCGAAGTCGCAATGCAGCGAAACTAACCGAGTCAAAGCGTTTCGCCGTTTGCGGAAGGAAGTGTGATGTAGAACAAGTAGCAGAAGCATACATGCTCAAGAGGGATCACCCGAAATTCAAAGGCAACTGAATTTCGGCAACGGGGCATCGAAGTCGGAATGCCGCGAAACTCACCGAGTCAAAGCGTTTCCCTTTTGCGGAAGGAAGTGTGATGTAGAACAAGTAGCAGAAGCATACATGCTCAAGAGGGATCACCCGAAATTCAAAGGCAACTGAATTTCGGCAACGGGGCATCGAAGTCGGAATGCCGCGAAACTCACCGAGTCAAAGCGTTTCGCCGTTTGCGGAAGGAAGTGTGATGTAGAACAAGTAGCAGAAGCATACATGCTCAAGAGGGATCACCCGAAATTCAAAGGCAACTGAATTTCGGCAACCGGGGCATCGAAGTCGGAATGCCGCGAAACTCACCGAGTCAAAGCGTTTCGCCGTTTGCGGAAGGAAGTGTGATGTAGAACAAGTAGCAGAAGCATACATGCTCAAGAGGGATCACCCGAAATTCAAAGGCAACTGAATTTCAGCAACCGGGGCATCCAAGTCGGAATGCCGCGAAACTCACCGAGTCAAAGCGTTTCGCTATTTGCGGAAAAGAGTGTGATGTAGAACAAGTAGCAGAAGCATACATGCTCAAGAGGGATCACCCGAAATTCAAAGGCAACTGAATTTCAGCAACTTGGGAATCCAAGTCGGAATGCCGCGAAACTCACCGAGTCAAAGCGTTTCGCTGTTTGCGGAAGAGAGTGTGATGTAGAACAAGTAGCAGAAGCATACATGCTCAAGAGGGATCACCCGAAATTCAAAGGCAACTGAATTTCGGCAACCGGGCATCGAAGTCGGAATGCCGCGAAACTCACCGAGTCAAAGCGTTTCGTGTTTGCGGAAGGAAGTGTGATGTAGAACAAGTAGCAGAAGCATACATGCTCAAGAGGGATCACCCGAAATTCAAAGGCAACTGAATTTCGGCAACCGGGGCATCGAAGTCGGAATGCCGCGAAACTCACCGAGTCAAAGCGTTTCGCCGTTTGCGGAAGGAAGTGTGATGTAGAACAAGTAGCAGAAGCATACATGCTCAAGAGGGATCACCCGAAATTCAAAGGCAACTGAATTTCGGCAACCGGGGCATCGAAGTCGGAATGCCGCGAAACTCACCGAGTCAAAGCGTTTCGCCGTTTGCGGAAGGAAGTGTGATGTAGAACAAGTAGCAGAAGCATACATGCTCAAGAGGGATCACCCGAAATTCAAAGGCAACTGAATTTCGGCAACCGGGGCATCGAAGTCGGAATGCCGCGAAACTCACCGAGTCAAAGCGTTTCGCTGTTTGCGGAAGAGAGTGTGATGTAGAACAAGTAGCAGAAGCATACATGCTCAAGAGGGATCACCCGAAATTCAAAGGCAACTGAATTTCGGCAACCGGGGCATCGAAGTCGGAATGCCGCGAAACTCACCGAGTCAAAGCGTTTCGCTGTTTGCGGAAGGAAGTGTGATGTAGAACAAGTAGCAGAAGCATACATGCTCAAGAGGGATCACCCGAAATTCAAAGGCAACTGAATTTCGGCAACCGGGGCATCGAAGTCGGAATGCCGCGAAACTCACCGAGTCAAAGCGTTTCGCCGTTTGCGGAAGGAAGTGTGATGTAGAACAAGTAGCAGAAGCATACATGCTCAAGAGGGATCACCCGAAATTCAAAGGCAACTGAATTTCGGCAACCGGGGCATCGAAGTCGGAATGCCGCGAAACTCACCGAGTCAAAGCGTTTCGCCGTTTGCGGAAGAAGTGTGATGTAGAACAAGTAGCAGAAGCATACATGCTCAAGAGGGATCACCCGAAATTCAAAGGCAACTGAATTTCGGCAACCGGGGCATCGAAGTCGGAATGCCGCGAAACTCACCGAGTCAAAGCGTTTCGCCGTTTGCGGAAGAAGTGTGATGTAGAACAAGTAGCAGAAGCATACATGCTCAAGAGGGATCACCCGAAATTCAAAGGCAACTGAATTTCGGCAACCGGGGCATCGAAGTCGGAATGCCGCGAAACTCACCGAGTCAAAGCGTTTCGCCGTTTGCGGAAGAGAGTGTGATGTAGAACAAGTAGCAGAAGCATACATGCTCAAGAGGGATCACCCGAAATTCAAAGGCAACTGAATTTCGGCAACCGGGCATCGAAGTCGGAATGCCGCGAAACTCACCGAGTCAAAGCGTTTCGCTGTTTGCGGAAGAAGTGTGATGTAGAACAAGTAGCAGAAGCATACATGCTCAAGAGGGATCACCCGAAATTCAAAGGCAACTGAATTTCGGCAACCGGGGCATCGAAGTCGGAATGCCGCGAAACTCACCGAGTCAAAGCGTTTCGCCGTTTGCGAAGGAAGTGTGATGTAGAACAAGTAGCAGAAGCATACATGCTCAAGAGGGATCACCCGAAATTCAAAGGCAACTGAATTTCGGCAACCGGGCATCGAAGTCGGAATGCCGCGAAACTCACCGAGTCAAAGCGTTTCGCCGTTTGCGGAAGGAAGTGTGATGTAGAACAAGTAGCAGAAGCATACATGCTCAAGAGGGATCACCCGAAATTCAAAGGCAACTGAATTTCGGCAACCGGGGCATCGAAGTCGGAATGCCGCGAAACTCACCGAGTCAAAGCGTTTCGCGTTTGCGGAAGAAGTGTGATGTAGAACAAGTAGCAGAAGCATACATGCTCAAGAGGGATCACCCGAAATTCAAAGGCAACTGAATTTCGGCAACCGGGCATCGAAGTCGGAATGCCGCGAAACTCACCGAGTCAAAGCGTTTCGCCTGTTTGCGGAAGAAGTGTGATGTAGAACAAGTAGCAGAAGCATACATGCTCAAGAGGGATCACCCGAAATTCAAAGGCAACTGAATTTCGGCAACCGGGGCATCGAAGTCGGAATGCCGCGAAACTCACCGAGTCAAAGCGTTTCGCCTTTTGCGAAGGAAGTGTGATGTAGAACAAGTAGCAGAAGCATACATGCTCAAGAGGGATCACCCGAAATTCAAAGGCAACTGAATTTCGGCAACCGGGGCATCGAAGTCGGAATGCCGCGAAACTCACCGAGTCAAAGCGTTTCGCCGTTTGCGGAAGGAAGTGTGATGTAGAACAAGTAGCAGAAGCATACATGCTCAAGAGGGATCACCCGAAATTCAAAGGCAACTGAATTTCGGCAACCGGGGCATCGAAGTCGGAATGCCGCGAAACTCACCGAGTCAAAGCGTTTCGCCGTTTGCGGAAGGAAGTGTGATGTAGAACAAGTAGCAGAAGCATACATGCTCAAGAGGGATCACCCGAAATTCAAAGGCAACTGAATTTCGGCAACCGGGCATCGAAGTCGGAATGCCGCGAAACTCACCGAGTCAAAGCGTTTCGCTGTTTGCGGAAGAAGTGTGATGTAGAACAAGTAGCAGAAGCATACATGCTCAAGAGGGATCACCCGAAATTCAAAGGCAACTGAATTTCGGCAACCGGGGCATCGAAGTCGGAATGCCGCGAAACTCACCGAGTCAAAGCGTTTCGCTTTGCGGAAGAAGTGTGATGTAGAACAAGTAGCAGAAGCATACATGCTCAAGAGGGATCACCCGAAATTCAAAGGCAACTGAATTTCGGCAACCGGGGCATCGAAGTCGGAATGCCGCGAAACTCACCGAGTCAAAGCGTTTCGCCGTTTGCGGAAGGAAGTGTGATGTAGAACAAGTAGCAGAAGCATACATGCTCAAGAGGGATCACCCGAAATTCAAAGGCAACTGAATTTCGGCAACCGGGGCATCGAAGTCGGAATGCCGCGAAACTCACCGAGTCAAAGCGTTTCGCCGTTTGCGGAAGGAAGTGTGATGTAGAACAAGTAGCAGAAGCATACATGCTCAAGAGGGATCACCCGAAATTCAAAGGCAACTGAATTTCGGCAACCGGGGCATCGAAGTCGGAATGCCGCGAAACTCACCGAGTCAAAGCGTTTCGCCGTTTGCGGAAGAGAGTGTGATGTAGAACAAGTAGCAGAAGCATACATGCTCAAGAGGGATCACCCGAAATTCAAAGGCAACTGAATTTCGGCAACCGGGGCATCGAAGTCGGAATGCCGCGAAACTCACCGAGTCAAAGCGTTTCGCTGTTTGCGGAAGGAAGTGTGATGTAGAACAAGTAGCAGAAGCATACATGCTCAAGAGGGATCACCCGAAATTCAAAGGCAACTGAATTTCGGCAACCGGGCATCGAAGTCGGAATGCCGCGAAACTCACCGAGTCAAAGCGTTTCGCTTTGCGAAGGAAGTGTGATGTAGAACAAGTAGCAGAAGCATACATGCTCAAGAGGGATCACCCGAAATTCAAAGGCAACTGAATTTCGGCAACCGGGCATCGAAGTCGGAATGCCGCGAAACTCACCGAGTCAAAGCGTTTCGCCTTTGCGGAAGAAGTGTGATGTAGAACAAGTAGCAGAAGCATACATGCTCAAGAGGGATCACCCGAAATTCAAAGGCAACTGAATTTCGGCAACCGGGCATCGAAGTCGGAATGCCGCGAAACTCACCGAGTCAAAGCGTTTCGCCGTTTGCGGAAGGAAGTTGATGGGGGTAGAACAAGTAGCAGAGAAGGCATACATTGCTCAAGAGGGAAATCACGCGAAGAATAGTCATATGGCAACTGGAGTTTTCGGCATATCATGATGAAAGGCATCGAAGTCTGAAAGGGACCTTGAACTGAAACGCATGCCGATTGTCTAAAGCAGTTTAATAACGCCCTGTTTGCGGCATTAATAGGATAGAATGTTGGTTGTATGTGACAAGTAGAAGAAGCATTAATATTGCTCGGAAAAGAAGAGGGGAGTTTGTCCATCACCCGAAATTCAAAGGCAACTGAATGTTCGAACAACCGGGGCATCGAAGTCGGGAATGCCGACGAAACTCATCGAGTCAAAGCGTTACGCCCTTGAGGAGGAGATTGTGTTGTAGAACAAGTTGAAGAAGCATACATGCTCAAGAGGGATGCACCCGAAATTCGCATAGCCAACGGATAAATTTTACAGGCAAACTCCGGCTCTGGCATCGAATAATAGGCGGGAATGCCGCGAAAGCTCATCCAGTCAGAAGCGTTACGCCACTGTAAGTGTGGCGGACAGGAAGTGTATAGTGACCACCATGTAGAACAAGTAGCAGATAGCATGAACATAATATGACCTCTTGAAAGAAAGGGATGCATCTCCCGGAAAAATCAATGGCAACTGAATTTCGGCGTACATGTAGGAGGCTTTCGACTAACTTTCTAAAGAAGTCGACAGTCGGATTGCCCGCGACGAAACATCATCCATGTCAAAGCGTGACGCCCTTTCTGCTGGAAGGGAAGTGCTGGTGTTGAAACATCGTGAGCAGAAGACATATTACAAGTGGTGTTTTTATCTATGCTTCTATAGGATAATGGGGTGGATCACCCAGGGACGATAATTCAACAGGCATAACTGAATATTCCAGGGCAACTAGGGTCATGGGAGCTCAAAGTCGAGACAAGGGACATTTGGCTTGCGAATGTCTGTCAGTGTCCGAGTCAAAGCGTTACGCCTGTTGTGTGTGCAAGGATAGGAAGTGAGTGTTGAATGTAGAACAAGTAGATGTAAGCGAAACGTAGGCTGCAAAGACGGATTTCACCCGGAAAAGTCAAAGGCATTTATTGACGATTTCGGCATAACCGGGAATTGGCATCGAAGTCGGTTAATTAATTTGCCGTCGAAAACTCAATCCGAGTCATTAAGAGTTATACGCCCTTTTTGCGGCAAGGAAAGTGTAGTCTGTAGAACAAAGTGAGATTTAAGACAGAAGAAGACCGCTTGCATTGCTCAAGAGGGGAGCACTCCGAAAGATTGCTAATGTGGCAAATGCAATTTGCGGCTATACTAGGAGGCATCGAAGTTGAATGCCGCGAAAACTCATCTGTCAAAGCTTTTCGCCCTTTGCGGATAGGAAAGTTGTGGTGGTTTAGAACAAGTAGCAGGAAGCATACATGCTCGAAGAGTGGATGTCACCCGATAATGCTTTTAATGGCTAACTGATAGTTCTGGCTAATTAGTTAAAGGCATCGATACAGTCAGTGAATGCCTGAAGAAAACTTCAGATTCCAATGTGTCAAGAAGCTGTTACGCCTCTGTTTGCGGTACTCGGAATCTGTGGTTGATGTAGAACAAGTGGCAGATATGACTGCATACAAATATGCTCAAGATCGGGATCAACCGAAATTATCGTGGCAATCTGAATTTCATGGCTCAAGATTGGTTGGCATCGATAGTTGGAATGCTACGTGATGTATCTCGCATCCAGTGACAAAGCGTGTTAGTTCCCTTCATTTTTTTGCGGAAGGGACAGTAGTGGGGGATCTATGATACAAAAGTACTTAGCAGAAGTCAGTGACACTATCGCTCAAGAGGAATTCACCATCTGAAATTCATAGGCAACTGAATTTCGGCAACGGGAGCAGCAAAGTAGGGAAAGAAATGGCGCCGAAACTCATCGAGTCAATGCGTTACGCCCTTTGCGGAAGGATAGTGTTATGCTAGGAACAAGTAGAATAAACGTAACATTGACATGCTCTAAGATAGGGATCAATCCCGAAATTCAATAGGCAACTGAATTTCTGGCAACCGATAGGGACTGGGGCATCGAAGTCGGTATGCTGCGGTAACTCATCCAGTCAAAGATCGTTTAGCCCTTTGCGGAAGGAAAGTGTGAGTGTAGAAAAAGTAGCAGATAGCATACATGCTCAAGAGGGATCACCCGAAATTCAAAGGCAACTGAAAGTTTCTAGGGGGGGGGCACAACCGGAGAAGTACAGCAATCAATGTCGGATTGGCGCGCCTGCGAATTCTCATCAGAGTCTAAAGCCGTTACGCCCTCTGCGGAAGAGATAGTTGTGATGAGACTATGAACAACAGTAGCAAAAAAGCAGAATACCATAGCTCTGGATTGGGGGTTCACCTCGAAATTCAAAGGAAACTGAATTTCG
Source organism: Populus alba x Populus x berolinensis (assembly GCA_029228515.1). Classification (NCBI taxonomy): domain Eukaryota; kingdom Viridiplantae; phylum Streptophyta; class Magnoliopsida; order Malpighiales; family Salicaceae; genus Populus; species Populus alba x Populus x berolinensis. The sequence goes on along the minus strand of CM055350.1, from coordinate 30,885,265 downwards.
GCAACCGGGATCGAAGTCGGAATGCCGCGAAACTCACCGAGTCAAAGCGTTTTCGCTGTTTGCGGAAGAAGTGTGATGTAGAACAAGTAGCAGAAGCATACATGCTCAAGAGGGATCACCCGAAATTCAAAGGCAACTGAATTTCGGCAACCGGGCATCGAAGTCGGAATGCCGCGAAACTCACCGAGTCAAAGCGTTTCGCCGTTGCGGAAGGAAGTGTGATGTAGAACAAGTAGCAGAAGCATACATGCTCAAGAGGGATCACCCGAAATTCAAAGGCAACTGAATTTCGGCAACCGGGGCATCGAAGTCGGAATGCCGCGAAACTCACCGAGTCAAAGCGTTTCGCCTTTTGCGGAAGGAAGTGTGATGTAGAACAAGTAGCAGAAGCATACATGCTCAAGAGGGATCACCCGAAATTCAAAGGCAACTGAATTTCGGCAACCGGGGCATCGAAGTCGGAATGCCGCGAAACTCACCGAGTCAAAGCGTTTCGCCGTTTGCGGAAGAAGTGTGATGTAGAACAAGTAGCAGAAGCATACATGCTCAAGAGGGATCACCCGAAATTCAAAGGCAACTGAATTTCGGCAACCGGGCATCGAAGTCGGAATGCCGCGAAACTCACCGAGTCAAAGCGTTTCGCCGTTTGCGGAAGGAAGTGTGATGTAGAACAAGTAGCAGAAGCATACATGCTCAAGAGGGATCACCCGAAATTCAAAGGCAACTGAATTTCGGCAACCGGGGCATCGAAGTCGGAATGCCGCGAAACTCACCGAGTCAAAGCGTTTCGCCGTTTGCGGAAGAAGTGTGATGTAGAACAAGTAGCAGAAGCATACATGCTCAAGAGGGATCACCCGAAATTCAAAGGCAACTGAATTTCGGCAACCGGGGCATCGAAGTCGGAATGCCGCGAAACTCACCGAGTCAAAGCGTTTCGCTTTTGCGGAAGAGAGTGTGATGTAGAACAAGTAGCAGAAGCATACATGCTCAAGAGGGATCACCCGAAATTCAAAGGCAACTGAATTTCGGCAACCGGGCATCGAAGTCGGAATGCCGCGAAACTCACCGAGTCAAAGCGTTTCGCCGTTTGCGGAAGGAAGTGTGATGTAGAACAAGTAGCAGAAGCATACATGCTCAAGAGGGATCACCCGAAATTCAAAGGCAACTGAATTTCGGCAACCGGGGCATCGAAGTCGGAATGCCGCGAAACTCACCGAGTCAAAGCGTTTCGCCTTTTGCGGAAGGAAGTGTGATGTAGAACAAGTAGCAGAAGCATACATGCTCAAGAGGGATCACCCGAAATTCAAAGGCAACTGAATTTCGGCAACCGGGGCATCGAAGTCGGAATGCCGCGAAAC
>CM055350.1:30870632-30883807 GCA_029228515.1 Populus alba x Populus x berolinensis | reverse complement strand
AAGTGTGGTGTAGAACAAGTAGCAGAAGCATACATGCTCAAGAGGTATCACCCGAAATTCAAAGGCAACTGAATTGCGGCAACCAGTCATCGAAGTCGGAATGCCGCGAAACTCATACCAGTCAAAGCGTTACGCCTTTCGGAAGGAAGTGTGGTGTAGAACAATTAGCAGAAGCATACATGCTCAAGAGGGATCACCCGAAATTCAAAGGCAACTGAATTTCGGCAAACGGGGCATCAAAGTCAGAATGACGCGACAACTCATCCATGTCAAAGCGTTTGGCCATTTGCATGAAGAAGTCCTGATGTAGAACAAGTAGCAGAAGCATACATGCCTCAAGAGGGATCACCCGAAATTCAAAGGCAACTGAATTTCGCAACCGGGGCATCGAAGGTCGGAATGTCGCGAAACTCATCCAGTCAAAGCATTACACCCCTTGCGGAAGGAAGTGTGTGTAGAACAAGTAGCAGAAGTAAACATGCTCAAGACGGATCACCAGAAATTCAAAGGCAACTAAATTTCGGCAACCGTGCATCGAAGTCGGAATGCGCGAAACTCATCCAGTCAAAGCGTTACGCCCTTTGCGGAAGGAAGTTGTGCTGTAAGAACAAGAGAAGAAGCATACATGCTCAAGAGGATCACCCGAAATTCAAAGCAAAAAACTGAATTTCGGCAACCGGGGCATCGAAGTCGGAATGCCGCGAAACTAATCAAGTCAAAGTGTTACGCCCTTGCGAAGGAATGTGGTGTAGAACAAGTAGCAGAAGTATACATTCTCAAGAGGGATTAACCCAAAATTCAATGGCAACTGATTTTCGGCAACCGGGGCATCGAAGTCGAATGCCGCGAAACTCATCTATTCAAACGTTACGCCCTTACGGAAGGAATGGTGTAAGACAAGTAGCAGAAGCATACATGCTCAGAGGGATCACCCGAAATTCTAAGGCAACTGAATTTCGGCACCGAGGGCATCGAAGTCGGAATGCCGCGAAACTCATCCATGTCAAAGCGTTACGCCCTTTGATTAGTACTTAAAAGTGCATGTTTATCAAGGTTTTATATCATCATTTTGCACTTGAAGTATCAATAACTCCTTAACTAAAGCATGTTTTATAATAACAAGTTTGATATTATAAGATACCTTAATTTATGGTAAATGCTCATTTTAAATGCAGGACTATCACATAAATAAAAGGATTGATTGATGAGTTTAAGCATTGAAAGTTAAAGGACAAAGAGATGGCCAAACTTAGAAAAGAGATGTCGGTGCAGTCCAAACCGGAACATTGCTCGGTAATTGGATCATATCTGGAGCTCTAGATTTCGGATTTAGGTCCACTTTATATGGATGGAAAGGTAAGACAAAGGCCTACAACTTTCATGAGGAGCCCAAGATTTGAAAAGGTCGTTTTGAAGTCCAAATTGAAGGAACAACGAAGAAGTCCGAAGCTGTCCTGCAGCCCAAACACTATTTAGTGTTCAGCCCATATCTTGAGTTCTAGAAGTCCAAATGACCTCATCTTTTTTTTGTTGGAAAGCTGAGACAATTTCCTAGAACATTCTTGAGGATTCTGGGCAAATTATGATGTTAGCAATGACGTCTTGATCAGACAAGAAGATAAGGATTGTTATCTAGTCAAGATGTGGCCACCCACTCATCAATTAGTCAACAAATCAATAGTTCCAAATTTTGGCCTATAAAAGGAGGCACTTACCATGTATTGAGGCATCTTGGTGTTCAGATCAAGATCATGCTCTTGCTTTCTCTCTTTGTATTGCTTATGTCTTGCTTTCATTAATATCAAGTTTATGCACTTCATTTCCTTTCCTTTACTTAGTTAACTTCTTTCTCATTTATGTTCTTATCTTGTTCATTTATGTTTCTTTCTTTCATTATGTTTAGCTAAGTTAATTATGTCAAGGTGAAAAGGGTACACTAATGGTGTAAGAATAAGTATAATATAAACTTAACATGGACCTTAACGTTGGATACTAACATGTTTTATATTTGTTATCTTGTTCACTTTAATACTTTGCTTGTTAAATGGTTAATCTAGATTTATGTTGTATAACACTTGGTACAACAAATACTTGGCACTTTCATAGCCCATACTGTATGGTATAACCGACACCTGAGCTATGAAAGGAACTTGATTTGTTGTTAACATAAGTTATAATCATGAATGCCTGCCAACATTTACAAGTATTAGCTTTATTCGAATAAGATAACTAATGTAATCATGTTAACAATTTATAATCTGATTGGAACCTCCTTTATGTGTGGTTTCCAATTGAGTAATAAGAGTTTATATTATACTTGTTTGAAGTACCATTAGTGGATCCTCTAACCTTGACATTTGTTTTTATCATTGTTTAATCCTTACATTAATCTTTCATCTCAAAGTTCTCATTAATTTCTTCATCTTCTGCTTTCATTATTATTATTATTATTATTATTATTTACATTCTGTTTATATTATATAATATATATATTATCTTTTCATAAACTCAGTATATAGGCTGGAAACCTGTGACCCGATCTTTAGATCATTCTCAGGTATAACAACGCCACGTACTGAGTATTATAATTATTATTGTTATTATTATTGTTGTTGTTGTTGTTGTTGTCTTGTTATTTATAATTTATACAATTAACCTCTCTGTGGTTCGACCCCGGTCTTGCCGGGTTATTTATTACTTCGACACTCCTGCACTTGGGAAAAGACATCAAGCTTTTGGTCGTGTCAAGTTTTTGGCGCCGTTGCCGGGGAGGTAAATTCTTGTATAAATTATAATATTTAATTTATTTTCTCTTTTCACTTTTCATTTTATCTAACTTTTGTTTCTTTTGTTTTGTTTTTTTGTTTCTTTTTCTTCTATTTTCTTTTCTTCCTTTTATTCTCTTCTTACACGTGCATGAGAGTTTGGTCACGTACATTAAGTGGTCGACTTTGTAGGGTATCCTCATCATTTTCAGAAAATATGGCCGAAGAAGATAATCAATCGCTTCATAATGAGAATAATGAGAATAACCGTATGAGAACACTTAGAGACCACATGAATCCCACAAGAACAAGTGCACCCTCATGCATAGTTTTCCCTCCTGATGCATCTCATTTTAATTTTAAGCCAGGCATTATTCAACTTTTACCATCTTTTCATGGCTTAGACTTAGAAAATCCATACTTGCATTTAAGGGAATTTGAGGAGGTCTGTAATACCTATAATGACTCAAATTGTAGCATGAACACCATTCGATTAAAGCTTTTTCCTTTTTCATTAAAAGATAAAGCTAAAACATGGCTACAAAATTTGAGACCAGGATCCATTCGTGCTTGGGATGAAATGCAACAACAATTTTTAAAGAAGTTTTTTCCATCTCACAGAACAAACTCTTTCAAAAGACAAATCATCACTTTCACTCAAAAACCAGGAGAAACATTTTACCAATGTTGGGATAGGTATCGAGATTTGCTTAATACTTGCCCACATCATGGTTTTGAAACATGGAGATTGGTTTCACATTTTTATGAAGGTTTAACACCTAGAGATAGGCAAATGGTTGAATTGATGTGCAATGGAACTTTTGAAGATAAAGACCCTAATGAAGCAATGGAGTACCTAGACTTGCTAGCCGAAAATGCTCAAAATTGGGACACCACAGGTACTTATGAGGCACCAAGTAAAACTCAACCTCATACATCTAGTGGGGGTATGCACAACCTTAGGGAAGATCATGACCTCCAAGCCAAGTTTGCATCTTTAGCTAGAAAAGTCGAGGCACTAGAATTAAAAAAGAGTGGTCAATTAAAATCTGTTCAAGACATTGTGTGTCAAATCTGTGAAACAAATGAGCATGCAACCAATGATTGTCCAACTTTGCCTTCTTTCAAGGAATGCCTCCATGAACAAGCCCATGCTTTAAACAGTTTCCAAAGACCCAACCATAACCCATACTCACAAACATATAACCCTGGTTGGAGAAATCACCCAAATTTTAGTTGGAAGAGTGATAGCAACAATGCACAAACTTCACATCCACCGTTTCAAGCACACCATAATTTCCAAAATTCTCATGGATATGCACCTCCTTATGCTCCACCTCCTAGAAGAAATTTTGAGGAAACATTGCATGCATTCATTGAAAAGCAGGAGACAATCAACACTCAACTTGCTCAAAGCATGACCGATTTTAAAGATGCTCTTGCAAAATTAACATCTGCTCTCAGTTTCCAAGAGAAAGGTAAGTTTCCTTCTCAACCACAGCAAAATCCAAAGGGGCAATACAATGCAAATGCAAGTAGTTCTGGAAGCCAACACATGGATCAAGTCAAATCAGTCATCACTCTTCGTAGTGGTAAGGTTATTGAAAAACCTATTCTTGAACCTTGTGAGAAAGATGATGAGTCTATCTCTGAGGGTAAGGAAGGGGTTGAACCTGAACATTGCAAAGAAAAGGCTGATTCCCCGCCAGCACTTCCATTTCCTCATGCCATGACCAAACAAAGGAAAGTCAATCACAACTCTGAAATCTTTGAAATTTTCAAACAGGTAAGGATCAATATACCTTTGTTGGATGCTATTAAACAGGTTCCTTCCTATGCTAAATTTTTGAAAGATCTGTGCACTGTGAAGAGAAAACTGAATGTGAAAAAGAAAGCCTTTTTAGCCGAACAAGTAAGTGCCATTCTTCAGAACAATAATGCTTTGAAATATAAAGACCCTGGTTGTCCTACAATTTCTTGCTTTATTGGAGAACATAAAATTGAAAGAGCCTTACTTGATCTTGGAGCTAGTGTGAATTTACTTCCATATTCAGTTTTTCAAAGTCTCAATCTAGGTGAGTTAAAACCAACTTCTGTAACTCTTTTACTCGCCGATAGATCTGTAAAAGTGCCTAGAGGAATAATTGAAGATGTGTTAGTACAAGTCGATAAATTCATTTATCCTGTGGATTTTATTGTCTTGGACACGCAACCTGTTGAAGCATGTAATTCATTTCCTATTATTTTAGGACGTCCATTTCTTGCAACTTCTAATGCATTGATTAATTGTAGGAATGGACTCATGAAGTTATCTTTTGGAAACATGACATTAGAGATGAATATTTTCAACATTTGCAAGCAACCTGGAGATGATAATGATTTACAAGAAGTAGATCTTATTGAAGAATTAGTTCATGATCAACTTGAATCTACTTTGAGTAAAATTGAGTTGGATGAATATGAAGATTTGCAAATGATTTATTCTCAGGAAGAAATCACGGATGAAAAAGGCACCGAAAATATTGATGCCGATCTTTTGTCAAGAGTGACAACAGATTTGACATCTGACATCACACCAATCGATGATTACTTTCCTGAAGAATCCTTACTTTCTCTCAGTTCAATGCCTTGGTTTGCTAAAAATATCAATTTTCTTGCAACAGGAGATTTGCCAGCTCACTGGAGTACCGAAGACAAAGGAAAGTTTTTGAACGAAGTGAAGAACTTTTACTTAGATGACCCTTACTTATTCAAAAATTGTCCTGATCAAATATTTCAAAAATGCATTCCCGACAATGAGGTAAGTAATGTCATTAAACTTTGTCATTCTGAAGCATGTGGGAGTCAATTCTCATCAAGAGAGACGACTGCAAAAATCTTACAAAATGGATTTTATTGGCCCACCATGTTCAAGGACACACATGCATTCTGCAAAACTTGTGAAAATTGTCAAAAAGTTGATACTGGTCAAAAAGTTTTGCTTTATAATTCTCAACTCCATTTATTTCCTGAAAAACTAAGATCAAGATGGAGCGGTCCATTTATTTTGAAACATGTGTATCCTTATGGGGCCCTTGATATTGAGAATCCAAAGAATGACAATGTTTTGAAGGTAAATGAACATCGTTTAAAAGCTTACTTTGATGAGTTTCCTAGTGAAAATGAATCCATTGGTTTGAATAATCTTATTGATAAAGGTTGATTATTTTGTTTTTCTCACATTTTTTTTGTTGCTTTTTAGTGTGACTTTTGTTTTGCTAGTCTCTCACCCCGGTCAAATGGCGGATAACGGTACTCCGTGACTTAAGTCGGTTCTTTCAGTTTCCCAAATAACTGATATCTGTATATATTTGTACAATTCTTGCTCTTTCTCCCTTCTTTGAATCTCTTCTCCAATTCTCTTTTGAAAATGGACACCACTCTTGAAAAGTTGAAAAGGTATTTTCCCGCTCTGCCTCCAATGCGATTACAAAAATTTACCGTGCTAGGTGTGCAAGATTGAGGTTGTTAATGAATCATGGAATTCCTGAAGATATTCGTTGGCTAATTGAAGCAAAGGTCCGATTATCAGGTGAGTCCTCCAATTCTTTCATTTCACACATGCCTGGAACAGGTAAAAGCACTTTTGCAAAGAAACGTCGTGCAAAACGACTGAAAGTCTGTCACAGATGTGCCAGATGGACTTGTAATGCGACATGTCGTTCTTTAGGAATGGTATCTGTAAACCGTGAAGATAAAATACAATTCATTAAGGATGGCCTGAGTAAGGGGTCTTTAGATAATCTTTTGTTGACCCTTGAGACGCATCCTAGTGGAGATGTGCATCGTGTAATTCATGATTTATGGCCACAATTCCATAAAGAACATGATCGACTTAGTCTTGGGAATCTGACTAAAAAAGACCCTGTTTGCCAGTTTTTAAGAAAACTGGATGGGAAGCCTATCCCCGACCCATAGAGGGCGTTTAAGCCGTTCTTGGACGTAAAACCAAGGGAAGATGTGAGCCACAATCACAACTACCTGTACATACATGCTTTTTCAAAATAAATAATTAATAAAGAGAGAGAGAGAGAGAGTTTGTGAGACTACAGCTGGCCTACATATAGGTGGTATGATTGCATTTTCACTTTTTCATCTATAAATTCTTCTCTTCCTTCCCTTCATTTCTACTCATCCCATACATTCATCAAATATAGAAGTGTGTAGAAATGGCAGGTTCCTCAAGTCATCACATAAAAAATATTTGTGTTTTCGGTGGATCCAGTCCTGGGAAAGAAAAAGAGTTTTTAGAATCAGCAAATCATCTTGGTCGGGTACTAGCTGAGAGAAAGATTCATTTAGTGTATGGGGAGGCAGCCTTGGGTTAATGGGAGGTGTGTCAATGGCTGCATTTTTAGGAGGCAGTCAAGTTTTGGGGGTTGTCCCCAAAGCTTTAGCAAATGGGGACATCATTGGAAAAACAATTGGAGAGGAACTACAGGTCCCAACAATGTCTGACCGACTGAATACCATGTTTAACCATGCTGATGCCTTCATTGCCTTACCAGGTGGTCTGGGCACATTGGAAGAGATCTTTCATATTTCATCTTGGGCCCAACTGCACATTCACCATAAACCTATAGGTTTGTTAAATGTTAATGGTTTTTATGATAAGTTGCTGTCTTTCCTTGATCAAGCTGTGGAACAGGAATTTCTAACATCTTCGGCACGACGAATCATAATCTCTGCTGCTACTGCTGAACAATTGATTGACCAACTACAATCTTTCATCCCTGTCATTGATCCCTGCATGAGTCGTCTAGATTGGTCAACTAAGGAAAGCCGTAAAAAGCTTAGATTAGATTTGAGCCTTCATCTGTGAAACCTTGTGTCTTTTGGTTTTATTAATAGCATATTATTTTGTTTTGTTACTTCTTATGTTTGTTTAAGTGTGTTTCAGGTTTGTCATTGTTCGCTGTTTCAGGTGATGTCTTCTATACTCTATCTTTCTACCTTCGAACATTGAGGACAATGTCTCGTTTTGGTTGGGGGGAGAGGGTAGTAGTTTAAAAAAAAAAAAAACTAACTTGCTAACTGTTTTTGCTATTATTAAAACCATTTGACAAAATTGTTATTAGGATGGCAGAGTATGGAATCAATTTTATTGACTCTAGAGACGCATCTTAGTAAGTTTCATTACCAAGGTCTATCATAATACTTCTTGAAATATTCAGGTTTACAAACTCTCACATTGTTATCACTTGATTCTGCTCCTATACTCATTTAACAAGTATTATTAAACCTTCATTTTCACACACACACTTTAACATATGATTGTGGGTTGCACATTGGATTATTACATTAATTATGTTCTTTTGTTGAAGGTAACAACTAAGGGAAAAGGATAGTATATAATTTGCAAAAAAAAAAAAAAAAAAAAAAAAAAAAGATAGTATTGATGATAATAAAACGTGGATAAGTTTGGTTTCGTAGCCTCCCTAACCTAAGCAATTAAGCCCGAAGGGGTGTTTTAACACCTAATACCCTAAAGTCAACTGACTTGGGAGCTATTGGCCCAAAGCTTGTTACATGGGTTAAGGAGAAAAGCTTAAGGGAATCAAACATTGCACTATCTACGTATCAGTATCTGCAACCCGAGTTGTTAAGCTCGTAGGGGTGTCTCAACACCTAATGCCCTAAGACCAACTGGTCTGGGAGTCATTAGCCTAAAACTCGTTACATGGGTTAAAGATACATTGTGTTTTAAGTTGTATGTGTATATAAATAAAAAAAAAAAAAAAAAAAAAAAAAAAAAAAAAAAAGAAGAAAAAAAAATCCCAACCCAAGGAAGTTCACCTTAAACATTTGAACATAATATTGTTTTCTTCCAACAAAAGCCCCATCATCTATGTTTTCATTGAGCACACAAAAAGAAGGTTTATTAATATCTTGTTTACGAAGTATGAAGCAGGAATATAAATTTAATGAGAGTTTGTTTATCTGGATAGATTAATGGAAGTTGAATGATGAATGCCTTGCTTTGTGGAACTTGCAAATTGTTTCTCTATTTTAACGCTTTAGATTACTAGGGACTAGTAATAAGCTGGTTGGGGGGTGTGATTAGTACTTAAAAGTGCATGTTTATCAAGGTTTTATATCATCATTTTGCACTTGAAGTATCAATAACTCCTTAACTAAAGCATGTTTTATAATAACAAGTTTGATATTATAAGATACCTTAATTTATGGTAAATGCTCATTTTAAATGCAGGACTATCACATAAATAAAAGGATTGATTGATGAGTTTAAGCATTGAAAGTTAAAGGACAAAGAGATGGCCAAACTTAGAAAAGAGATGTCGGTGCAGTCCAAACCGGAACATTGCTCGGTAATTGGATCATATCTGGAGCTCTAGATTTCGGATTTAGGTCCACTTTATATGGATGGAAAGGTAAGACAAAAGCCTACAACTTTCATGAGGAGCCCAAGATTTGAAAAGGTCGTTTTGAAGTCCAAATTGAAGGAACAACGAAGAAGTCCGAAGCTGTCCTGCAGCCCAAACACTATTTAGTGTTCAGCCCATATCTTGAGTTCTAGAAGTCCAAATGACCTCATCTTTTTTTTGTTGGAAAGCTGAGACAATTTCCTAGAACATTCTTGAGGATTCTGGGCAAATTATGATGTTAGCAATGACGTCTTGATCAGACAAGAAGATAAGGATTGTTATCTAGTCAAGATGTGGCCACCCACTCATCAATTAGTCAACAAATCAATAGTTCCAAATTTTGGCCTATAAAAGGAGGCACTTACCATGTATTGAGGCATCTTGGTTTCAGATCAAGATCATGCTCTTGCTTTCTCTCTTTGTATTGCTTATGTTTTGCTTTCATTAATATCAAGTTTATGCACTTCATTTCCTTTCCTTTACTTAGTTAACTTCTTTCTCATTTATGTTCTTATCTTGTTCATTTATGTTTCTTTCTTTCATTATGTTTAGCTAAGTTAATTATGTCAAGGTGAAAAGGGTACACTAATGGTGTAAGAATAAGTATAATATAAACTTAACATGGACCTTAACGTTGGATACTAACATGTTTTATATTTGTTATCTTGTTCACTTTAATACTTTGCTTGTTAAATGGTTAATCTAGATTTATGTTGTATAACACTTGGTACAACAAATACTTGGCACTTTCATAGCCCATACTGTATGGTTTAACCGACACCTGAGCTATGAAAGGAACTTGATTTGTTGTTAACATAAGTTATAATCATGAATGCCTGCCAACATTTACAAGTATTAGCTTTATTCGAATAAGATAACTAATGTAATCATGTTAACAATTTATAATCTGATTGGAACCTCCTTTATGTGTGGTTTCCAATTGAGTAATAAGAGTTTATATTATACTTGTTTGAAGTACCATTAGTGGATCCTCTAACCTTGACATTTGTTTTTATCATTGTTTAATCCTTACATTAATCTTTCATCTCAAAGTTCTCATTAATTTCTTCATCTTCTCTTTATATTATTATTATTATTATTATTATTTACATTTTGTTTTATATTAAATAATATATATATTATCTTTTCATAAACTCAGTATATAGGCTGGAAACCTGTGACCCGATCTTTAGATCATTCTCAGGTATAACAACGCCACGTACTGAGTATAATTAATAATTATTATTGTTATTATTATGTTTTTGTTGTTGTGTTGTTGTCTTATTTATAATTTATACAATTAACCTCTTTGTGTTCGACCCCGTCTTGTCGGGCTATTTATTACTTCGACACTCTTGCACTTGGGAAAAGACATCAAGCTTTTGGTCGTGTCAAGTTTTGGCGCCGTTGCCGGGGAGGTAAATTTCTTTATAAATTATCGAATTTATTTTATTTCTATTCAAAGCCTACGCCTTTACGGAAGAAGTGTGGTGTAGAACAAGTAGCAGAAGCATACATGCTCAAGAGGATCAACCTCCCCGAAATTCAAAGGCAAACTGAAATTTCGCAACCGGGGCCTCGAAGTCGGAATGCCGCGAAAAATCATCCAGTCAAAGCGTTTACGCCCTTTGCGGAAGGAAGTGTGGTGTAGAACAAGTAGCAGAAGCATACATGCCTCAAGAGGGGATCACCCCGAATAATTCAAAGGAAACTGAATTTCAACAACCAGGGAATCCATCGAAGTCCGGAATTAATGCCGCGATACTCATTCCAGTCTAAAGCGAGTTTACTCCCTTTGCGGAAGGAAGTGTGTTGTAGAATACAAGTAGCCAAAAAGGGATATCCTTGCCTCATAGAGGGATCACCCGAAATTCAAAGGCAACTGGAATTTCGGCAACCGGGGCATCGAAGTCGGAATGCCGCGTAACTCATCCAGTCAAAGCGTTACGCCCTTTGCGGGAGGAAGTTGGTGTAGAACAAGTAGCAGAAGCAGACATGCTCAAGAGGATCACCCGAAATTCAAAGGCAACTGAATTTCGCACCCAGGGCATCGAAGTCGGAATGCCGCGAAACTCATCCAGTCAAAGCGTTACGCTATTTGCGGAAGGAAGTGTGGTGTAGAACAAGTAGCTAAGCATACATGGTCAAGAGGATCACCCGAAATTCAAAGGCAACTGAATTTCGGAAACCGGGCATCGAAGTCGGAATGCGCGACACTCATCAGTCAAAGCGTTACGCCCTTTGCAGCAAGAAGTGTGGTGTAGAACAAGTAGCAGAAGCATACATGCTCAAGAGGATCACCCGAAATTCAAAGGCAACTGAATTTCGGCAACCGTGCATCGAAGTCGGAATGCCGCGAAACTCATCGAGTCAAAGCGTTACGCCCTTTGCGGAAGGAAGTGTGGTGTAGAACAAGTAGCAGAAGCATACATGCTCAAGAGGGATCACCCGAAAATTCAAAGGCAACTGAATTTCTGCAACCGGGGCATCGAAGTCGGAATGCCGCGAAACTCATCCAGTCAAAGCGTTTACGCCTTTGCGGAAGGAAGTGTGATGTAGAACAAGTAGCAGAAGCATACATGCTCAAGAGGGATCACCCGAAATTCAAAGGCAACTGAAATTCGGCAACCGGGCATCGAAGTCGGAATGCCGCGAAACTCATCCAGTCAAAGCGTTACGCCCTTTGCGGAAGGAAGTGTGGTGTAGAACAAGTAGCAAAGCATACATGCTCTAGAGGGATCACCCGAAATTCAAAGGCAACTAAATTTCAGCAATCGGGGCATCGAAGTCGGAATGCCGCGAAACTCATCGAGTCAAAGCGTTACGCCCTTTACGAAAGGAAGTGTGGTGTAGAACAAGTAGCCGAAACATACATGCTCAAGAGGATCACCCGAAATTCAAAGGCAACTGAATTTCGGCAACCGGGCATCGAAGTCGGAATGCCGCGAAACTCATTCCAGTCAAAGCGTTACGCCCTTTGCGGAAGGAAGTGTGGTGTAGAACAAGTAGCAGAAGCATACATGCTCAAGAGGGATCACCCGAAATTCAAAGGCAAGTGAATTTCGGCACCCGGGGCATCGAAGATGGAATGCCGCGAAACTCATCCAGTCAAAGCGTTACGCCTTTTGCGGAAGGAAGTGAGGTGTAAACAAGTAGCATAAGCATACATGCTCAAGAGGGATCACCCGACATTCAAAGGCAACTGAATTTCGGCAACCGGGCAATCGAAGTCGGAATGCAGCGAAACTCTACCAGTCAAAGCGTTACGCCCTTTGCGGGATGGAGTGTGGTGATAGCAACATAGAAGTAGAGGCATACATGCTCAAGAGGGATCACCCGAAATTCAAACGCAATTGAATTTAGCAACCGGGCATCGAACTCGGAATGCCGCGAAACTCATCCAGTCAAAGCGTTACGCCCTTTGCGGAAGGAAGTGTGATGTAGAACAAGTAGCAAAGCATACATGCTCAAGAGGGATCACCCGAAATTCAAAGGCAACTGAATTTAGCAACCGGGCATCGAAGTCGGAATGCCGCGAAACTCACCAGTCAAAGCGTTATGGCCTTTGCGGAAGAAGTGTGGTGTAGAACAAGTAGCAGAAGCATACATGCTCAAGAGGATCACCCGAAATTCAAAGGCAACTGAATTTCGGCAACCGGCATCGAAGTCGGAATGCCGCGAAACTCACCGAGTCAAAGCGTTTCGCTGTTTGCGGAAGAGAGTGTGATGTAGAACAAGTAGCAGAAGCATACATGCTCAAGGGATCACCCCGAAATTCAAAGGCAACTGAATTTCGGCACCTGGGCATCAAAGTCGGAATGCCGCAAAACATCCATTCATAGCGTACTCCTTTGCGGAAGGAAGTATGCTTAAAAAATGTAGAAGAAGCAACATGCTCAAGAGGGATCACCCGAAATTCAAAGGCAACTGAATTTCGGCAACCCTGGCATCGAAGTCGGTATGCCGCGAAACTCATCCACTCAAA
>CM055350.1:30830964-30870532 GCA_029228515.1 Populus alba x Populus x berolinensis | reverse complement strand
GGGTGATCCCTCTTGAGCATGTATGCTTCTGCTACTTGTGTCTACATCATACTTTCTTCCGCAAACGGCGAAACGCTTTGACTCGGTGAGTTTCGCGCATTCCGACTTCGATGCCCGGTTTGCCGAAATTCAGTTGCCTTTGAATTTCGGGTGATCCCTCTTGAGCATGTATGCTTCTGCTACTTGTTCTACATCACACTTTCTTCCGCAAAATGGCGAAACGCTTTGACTCGGTGAGTTTCGCGGCATTCCGACTTCGATGCCCCGGTTGCCGAAATTCAGTTGCCTTTGAATTTCGGGTGATCCCTCTTGAGCATGTATGCTTCTGCTACTTGTTCTACATCAGATTCTTCCGCAAACGGCGAACGCTTTGACTCGAGTTTGATTTCAATTCGATCCCGGTTGCCGAAATTCAGTTGCCTTTGAATTTCGGGTGATCCCTCTTGAGCATGTATGCTTGTGCTACTTGTTCTACATCAGACTTCTTCCGCAAACGGCGAAACACTTCGACTCGGTGAGTTTCGCGGCATTCCGATTTTGATGCACCGGTTGCTGAAATTCAGTTGCCTTTGAATTTCGGGTGATCCCTCTTGAACATGTATGCTTGTGCTATTTGTTCTACATCAGACTTGTTCCGCAAACGGCGAAACGCTTGGACTCGGTGAGTTTCGCGGCATTTCGACTTCGATGCCCCGGTTGCCGAAATTCAGTTGCCGTTGAATTTCGGGTGATCCCTCTTCAGCATGTATGTTTCTGCTACTTGGTCTACATCAGACTTTCTTTCACAAATGGCAAAACGCTTTGACTCGGTGAGTTTCGCGGCTTTCCGACTTCGATGCCCCGGTTGCCGAAATTCAGTTGGCTTTGAATTTCGGGTGATCCCTCTTAAGCATGTATGCTTCTGTTACTTGTTCTACATCAGACTTCTTCCGCAAACGGCGAAACGCTTTGACTCGGTGAGTTTCGCGGCTTTCCGACTTCGATGCCCCGGTTGCCGAAATTCAGTTGGCTTTGAATTTCGGGTGATCCCTCTTAAGCATGTATGCTTCTGTTACTTGTTCTACATCAGACTTCTTCCGCAAACGACAAAACGCTTTGACTCGGTCAGTTTCGCGGCATTCCGACTTCGATGCCCCGGTTGCCGAAATTCAGTTGCCTTTGAATTTCGGGTGATCCCTCTTGAGCATGTATGCTTCTGCTACTTGTTCTACATCAGACTTCTTCCGCAAACGGCGAAACGCTTTGACTCGGTGAGTTTCGCGGCATTCCGACTTCGATGCCCCGGTTGCCGAAATTCAGTTGCCTTTGAATTTCGGGTGATCCCTCTTGAGCATGTATGCTTCTGCTACTTGTTCTACATCAGACTTCTTCCGCAAACGGCGAAACGCTTTGACTCGGTGAGTTTCGCGGCATTCCGACTTCGATGCCCCGGTTGCCGAAATTCAGTTGCCTTTGAATTTCGGTGATCCCTCTTGAGCATGTATGCTTCTGCTACTTGTTCTACATCAGACTTCTTCCGCAAACGGCGAAACGCTTTGACTCGGTGAGTTTCGCGGCATTCCGACTTCGATGCCCCGGTTGCCGAA
The DNA here is from genome assembly GCA_029228515.1 of Populus alba x Populus x berolinensis. Taxonomy (NCBI): domain Eukaryota; kingdom Viridiplantae; phylum Streptophyta; class Magnoliopsida; order Malpighiales; family Salicaceae; genus Populus; species Populus alba x Populus x berolinensis. The sequence goes on along the minus strand of CM055350.1, from coordinate 30,868,946 downwards.
ATTCAGTTGCCTTTGAATTTCGGGTGATCCCTCTTGAGCATGTATGCTTCTGCTACTTGTTCTACATCAGACTTTCTTCCGCAAACGGCGAAACGCTTTGACTCGGTGAGTTTCGCGGCATTCCGACTTCGATGCCCCGGTTGCGAAATTCAGTTGCCTTTGAATTTCGGGTGATCCCTCTTGAGCATGTATGCTTCTGCTACTTGTTCTACATCAGATTTCTTCCGCAAACGGCGAAACGCTTTGACTCGGTGAGTTTCGCGGCATTCCGACTTCGATGCCCCGGTTGCCGAAATTCAGTTGCCTTTGAATTTCGGGTGATCCTCTTGAGCATGTATGCTTCTGCTACTTGTTCTACATCAGACTTTCTTCCGCAAACGGCGAAACGCTTTGACTCGGTGAGTTTCGCGGCATTCCGACTTCGATGCCCCGGTTGCCGAAATTCAGTTGCCTTTGAATTTCGGGTGATCCCTCTTGAGCATGTATGCTTCTGCTACTTGTTCTACATCAGACTTTCTTCCGCAAACGGCGAAACGCTTTGACTCGTGAGTTTCGCGGCATTCCGACTTCGATGCCCGGTTGCCGAAATTCAGTTGCCTTTGAATTTCGGGTGATCCCTCTTGAGCATGTATGCTTCTGCTACTTGTTCTACATCAGACTTCTTCCGCAAACGGCGAAACGCTTTGACTCGGTGAGTTTCGCGGCATTCCGACTTCGATGCCCCGGTTGCCGAAATTCAGTTGCCTTTGAATTTCGGGTGATCCCTCTTGAGCATGTATGCTTCTGCTACTTGTTCTACATCAGACTTCTTCCTCAATAAACGGCGAAACGCTTTGACTCGGTGAGTTTTCGCGCATTCCGACTTCGATGCCCCGGTTGCCGAAATTCAGTTGCCTTTGAATTTCGGGTGATCCCTCTTGAGCATGTATGCTTCTGCTACTTGTTCTACATCAGACTTCTTCCGCAAACGGCGAAACGCTTTGACTCGGTGAGTTTCGCGGCATTCCGACTTCGATCCCCGGTTGCCGAAATTCAGTTGCCTTTGAATTTCGGGTGATCCCTCTTGAGCATGTATGCTTCTGCTACTTGTTCTACATCAGACTTTCTTCCGCAAACGGCGAAACGCTTTGACTCGGTGAGTTTCGCGGCATTCCGACTTCGATGCCCCGGTTGCCGAAATTCAGTTGCCTTTGAATTTCGGGTGATCCCTCTTGAGCATGTATGCTTCTGCTACTTGTTCTACATCAGACTTCTTCCGCAAACGGCGAAACGCTTTGACTCGGTGAGTTTCGCGGCATTCCGACTTCGATGCCCGGTTGCCGAAATTCAGTTGCCTTTGAATTTCGGGTGATCCCTCTTGAGCATGTATGCTTCTGCTACTTGTTCTACATCAGACTTTCTTCCGCAAACGGCGAAACGCTTTGACTCGGTGAGTTTCGCGGCATTCCGACTTCGATGCCCCGGTTGCCGAAATTCAGTTGCCTTTGAATTTCGGGTGATCCCTCTTGAGCATGTATGCTTCTGCTACTTGTTCTACATCAGACTTTTTCCGCAAAACGGTGACGCATTAACGCTTTGCCAACTTCGGTTGACAGTTTCGTATAGTTTCTCGACTTGACTCGCATTCGATGCCCCGGTTGCCGAAATTCAGTTGCCTTTGAATTTCGGGTGATCCCTCTTGAGCATGTATGCTTCTGCTACTTGTTCTACATCAGACTTCTTCCGCAAACGGCGAAACGCTTTGACTCGGTGAGTTTCGCGGCATTCCGACTTCGATGCCCCGGTTGCCGAAATTCAGTTGCCTTTGAATTTCGGGTGATCCCTCTTGAGCATGTATGCTTCTGCTACTTGTTCTACATCAGACTTCTTCCGCAAACGGCGAAACGCTTTGACTCGGTGAGTTTCGCGGCATTCCGACTTCGATGCCCCGGTTGCCGAAATTCAGTTGCCTTTGAATTTCGGGTGATCCCTCTTGAGCATGTATGCTTCTGCTACTTGTTCTACATCAGACTTTCTTCCGCAAACGGCGAAACGCTTTGACTCGGTGAGTTTCGCGGCATTCCGACTTCGATGCCCCGGTTGCCGAAATTCAGTTGCCTTTGAATTTCGGGTGATCCCTCTTGAGCATGTATGCTTCTGCTACTTGTTCTACATCAGACTTCTTCCGCAAACGGCGAAACGCTTTGACTCGGTGAGTTTCGCGGCATTCCGACTTCGATGCCCCGGTTGCCGAAATTCAGTTGCCTTTGAATTTCGGGTGATCCCTCTTGAGCATGTATGCTTCTGCTACTTGTTCTACATCAGACTTCTTCCGCAAACGGCGAAACGCTTTGACTCGGTGAGTTTCGCGGCATTCCGACTTCGATGCCCCGGTTGCCGAAATTCAGTTGCCTTTGAATTTCGGGTGATCCCTCTTGAGCATGTATGCTTCTGCTACTTGTTCTACATCAGACTTCTTCCGCAAACGGCGAAACGCTTTGACTCGGTGAGTTTCGCGGCATTCCGACTTCGATGCCCCGGTTGCCGAAATTCAGTTGCCTTTGAATTTCGGGTGATCCCTCTTGAGCATGTATGCTTCTGCTACTTGTTCTACATCAGACTTCTTCCGCAAACGGCGAAACGCTTTGACTCGGTGAGTTTCGCGGCATTCCGACTTCGATGCCCCGGTTGCCGAAATTCAGTTGCCTTTGAATTTCGGGTGATCCCTCTTGAGCATGTATGCTTCTGCTACTTGTTCTACATCAGACTTCTTCCGCAAACGGCGAAACGCTTTGACTCGGTGAGTTTCGCGGCATTCCGACTTCGATGCCCCGGTTGCCGAAATTCAGTTGCCTTTGAATTTCGGGTGATCCCTCTTGAGCATGTATGCTTCTGCTACTTGTTCTACATCAGACTTCTTCCGCAAACGGCGAAACGCTTTGACTCGGTGAGTTTCGCGGCATTCCGACTTCGATGCCCCGGTTGCCGAAATTCAGTTGCCTTTGAATTTCGGGTGATCCCTCTTGAGCATGTATGCTTCTGCTACTTGTTCTACATCAGACTTCTTCCGCAAACGGCGAAACGCTTTGACTCGGTGAGTTTCGCGGCATTCCGACTTCGATGCCCCGGTTGCCGAAATTCAGTTGCCTTTGAATTTCGGGTGATCCCTCTTGAGCATGTATGCTTCTGCTACTTGTTCTACATCAGACTTCTTCCGCAAACGGCGAAACGCTTTGACTCGGTGAGTTTCGCGGCATTCCGACTTCGATGCCCCGGTTGCCGAAATTCAGTTGCCTTTGAATTTCGGGTGATCCCTCTTGAGCATGTATGCTTCTGCTACTTGTTCTACATCAGACTTCTTCCGCAAACGGCGAAACGCTTTGACTCGGTGAGTTTCGCGGCATTCCGACTTCGATGCCCCGGTTGCCGAAATTCAGTTGCCTTTGAATTTCGGGTGATCCCTCTTGAGCATGTATGCTTCTGCTACTTGTTCTACATCAGACTTCTTCCGCAAACGGCGAAACGCTTTGACTCGGTGAGTTTCGCGGCATTCCGACTTCGATGCCCCGGTTGCCGAAATTCAGTTGCCTTTGAATTTCGGGTGATCCCTCTTGAGCATGTATGCTTCTGCTACTTGTTCTACATCAGACTTCTTCCGCAAACGGCGAAACGCTTTGACTCGGTGAGTTTCGCGGCATTCCGACTTCGATGCCCCGGTTGCCGAAATTCAGTTGCCTTTGAATTTCGGGTGATCCCTCTTGAGCATGTATGCTTCTGCTACTTGTTCTACATCAGACTTCTTCCGCAAACGGCGAAACGCTTTGACTCGGTGAGTTTCGCGGCATTCCGACTTCGATGCCCCGGTTGCCGAAATTCAGTTGCCTTTGAATTTCGGGTGATCCCTCTTGAGCATGTATGCTTCTGCTACTTGTTCTACATCAGACTTCTTCCGCAAACGGCGAAACGCTTTGACTCGGTGAGTTTCGCGGCATTCCGACTTCGATGCCCCGGTTGCCGAAATTCAGTTGCCTTTGAATTTCGGGTGATCCCTCTTGAGCATGTATGCTTCTGCTACTTGTTCTACATCAGACTTCTTCCGCAAACGGCGAAACGCTTTGACTCGGTGAGTTTCGCGGCATTCCGACTTCGATGCCCCGGTTGCCGAAATTCAGTTGCCTTTGAATTTCGGGTGATCCCTCTTGAGCATGTATGCTTCTGCTACTTGTTCTACATCAGACTTCTTCCGCAAACGGCGAAACGCTTTGACTCGGTGAGTTTCGCGGCATTCCGACTTCGATGCCCCGGTTGCCGAAATTCAGTTGCCTTTGAATTTCGGGTGATCCCTCTTGAGCATGTATGCTTCTGCTACTTGTTCTACATCAGACTTCTTCCGCAAACGGCGAAACGCTTTGACTCGGTGAGTTTCGCGGCATTCCGACTTCGATGCCCCGGTTGCCGAAATTCAGTTGCCTTTGAATTTCGGGTGATCCCTCTTGAGCATGTATGCTTCTGCTACTTGTTCTACATCAGACTTCTTCCGCAAACGGCGAAACGCTTTGACTCGGTGAGTTTCGCGGCATTCCGACTTCGATGCCCCGGTTGCCGAAATTCAGTTGCCTTTGAATTTCGGGTGATCCCTCTTGAGCATGTATGCTTCTGCTACTTGTTCTACATCAGACTTCTTCCGCAAACGGCGAAACGCTTTGACTCGGTGAGTTCGATGCCCCGGTTGCCGAAATTCAGTTGCCTTTGAATTTCGGGTGATCCCTCTTGAGCATGTATGCTTCTGCTACTTGTTCTACATCAGACTTCTTCCGCAAACGGCGAAACGCTTTGACTCGGTGAGTTTCGCGGCATTCCGACTTCGATGCCCCGGTTGCCGAAATTCAGTTGCCTTTGAATTTCGGGTGATCCCTCTTGAGCATGTATGCTTCTGCTACTTGTTCTACATCAGACTTCTTCCGCAAACGGCGAAACGCTTTGACTCGGTGAGTTTCGCGGCATTCCGACTTCGATGCCCCGGTTGCCGAAATTCAGTTGCCTTTGAATTTCGGGTGATCCCTCTTGAGCATGTATGCTTCTGCTACTTGTTCTACATCAGACTTCTTCCGCAAACGGCGAAACGCTTTGACTCGGTGAGTTTCGCGGCATTCCGACTTCGATGCCCCGGTTGCCGAAATTCAGTTGCCTTTGAATTTCGGGTGATCCCTCTTGAGCATGTATGCTTCTGCTACTTGTTCTACATCAGACTTCTTCCGCAAACGGCGAAACGCTTTGACTCGGTGAGTTTCGCGGCATTCCGACTTCGATGCCCCGGTTGCCGAAATTCAGTTGCCTTTGAATTTCGGGTGATCCCTCTTGAGCATGTATGCTTCTGCTACTTGTTCTACATCAGACTTCTTCCGCAAACGGCGAAACGCTTTGACTCGGTGAGTTTCGCGGCATTCCGACTTCGATGCCCGGTTGCCGAAATTCAGTTGCCTTTGAATTTCGGGTGATCCCTCTTGAGCATGTATGCTTCTGCTACTTGTTCTACATCAGACTTCTTCCGCAAACGGCGAAACGCTTTGACTCGGTGAGTTTCGCGGCATTCCGACTTCGATGCCCCGGTTGCCGAAATTCAGTTGCCTTTGAATTTCGGGTGATCCCTCTTGAGCATGTATGCTTCTGCTACTTGTTCTACATCAGACTTTCTTCCGCAAACGGCGAAACGCTTTGACTCGGTGAGTTTCGCGGCATTCCGACTTCGATGCCCGGTTGCCGAAATTCAGTTGCCTTTGAATTTCGGGTGATCCCTCTTGAGCATGTATGCTTCTGCTACTTGTTCTACATCAGACTTCTTCCGCAAACGGCGAAACGCTTTGACTCGGTGAGTTTCGCGGCATTCCGACTTCGATGCCCCGGTTGCCGAAATTCAGTTGCCTTTGAATTTCGGGTGATCCCTCTTGAGCATGTATGCTTCTGCTACTTGTTCTACATCAGACTTCTTCCGCAAACGGCGAAACGCTTTGACTCGGTGAGTTTCGCGGCATTCCGACTTCGATGCCCCGGTTGCCGAAATTCAGTTGCCTTTGAATTTCGGGTGATCCCTCTTGAGCATGTATGCTTCTGCTACTTGTTCTACATCAGACTTCTTCCGCAAACGGCGAAACGCTTTGACTCGGTGAGTTTCGCGGCATTCCGACTTCGATGCCCCGGTTGCCGAAATTCAGTTGCCTTTGAATTTCGGGTGATCCCTCTTGAGCATGTATGCTTCTGCTACTTGTTCTACATCAGACTTCTTCCGCAAACGGCGAAACGCTTTGACTCGGTGAGTTTCGCGGCATTCCGACTTCGATGCCCCGGTTGCCGAAATTCAGTTGCCTTTGAATTTCGGGTGATCCCTCTTGAGCATGTATGCTTCTGCTACTTGTTCTACATCAGACTTCTTCCGCAAACGGCGAAACGCTTTGACTCGGTGAGTTTCGCGGCATTCCGACTTCGATGCCCCGGTTGCCGAAATTCAGTTGCCTTTGAATTTCGGGTGATCCCTCTTGAGCATGTATGCTTCTGCTACTTGTTCTACATCAGACTTTCTTCCGCAAACGGCGAAACGCTTTGACTCGGTGAGTTTCGCGGCATTCCGACTTCGATGCCCCGGTTGCCGAAATTCAGTTGCCTTTGAATTTCGGGTGATCCCTCTTGAGCATGTATGCTTCTGCTACTTGTTCTACATCAGACTTCTTCCGCAAACGGCGAAACGCTTTGACTCGGTGAGTTTCGCGGCATTCCGACTTCGATGCCCCGGTTGCCGAAATTCAGTTGCCTTTGAATTTCGGGTGATCCCTCTTGAGCATGTATGCTTCTGCTACTTGTTCTACATCAGACTTTCTTCCGCAAACGGCGAAACGCTTTGACTCGGTGAGTTTCGCGGCATTCCGACTTCGATGCCCGGTTGCCGAAATTCAGTTGCCTTTGAATTTCGGGTGATCCCTCTTGAGCATGTATGCTTCTGCTACTTGTTCTACATCAGACTTCTTCCGCAAACGGCGAAACGCTTTGACTCGGTGAGTTTCGCGGCATTCCGACTTCGATGCCCGGTTGCCGAAATTCAGTTGCCTTTGAATTTCGGGTGATCCCTCTTGAGCATGTATGCTTCTGCTACTTGTTCTACATCAGACTTCTTCCGCAAACGGCGAAACGCTTTGACTCGGTGAGTTTCGCGGCATTCCGACTTCGATGCCCCGGTTGCCGAAATTCAGTTGCCTTTGAATTTCGGGTGATCCCTCTTGAGCATGTATGCTTCTGCTACTTGTTCTACATCAGACTTCTTCCGCAAACGGCGAAACGCTTTGACTCGGTGAGTTTCGCGGCATTCCGACTTCGATGCCCCGGTTGCCGAAATTCAGTTGCCTTTGAATTTCGGGTGATCCCTCTTGAGCATGTATGCTTCTGCTACTTGTTCTACATCAGACTTCTTCCGCAAACGGCGAAACGCTTTGACTCGGTGAGTTTCGCGGCATTCCGACTTCGATGCCCCGGTTGCCGAAATTCAGTTGCCTTTGAATTTCGGGTGATCCCTCTTGAGCATGTATGCTTCTGCTACTTGTTCTACATCAGACTTCTTCCGCAAACGGCGAAACGCTTTGACTCGGTGAGTTTCGCGGCATTCCGACTTCGATGCCCCGGTTGCCGAAATTCAGTTGCCTTTGAATTTCGGGTGATCCCTCTTGAGCATGTATGCTTCTGCTACTTGTTCTACATCAGACTTCTTCCGCAAACGGCGAAACGCTTTGACTCGGTGAGTTTCGCGGCATTCCGACTTCGATGCCCCGGTTGCCGAAATTCAGTTGCCTTTGAATTTCGGGTGATCCCTCTTGAGCATGTATGCTTCTGCTACTTGTTCTACATCAGACTTCTTCCGCAAACGGCGAAACGCTTTGACTCGGTGAGTTTCGCGGCATTCCGACTTCGATGCCCCGGTTGCCGAAATTCAGTTGCCTTTGAATTTCGGGTGATCCCTCTTGAGCATGTATGCTTCTGCTACTTGTTCTACATCAGACTTCTTCCGCAAACGGCGAAACGCTTTGACTCGGTGAGTTTCGCGGCATTCCGACTTCGATGCCCCGGTTGCCGAAATTCAGTTGCCTTTGAATTTCGGGTGATCCCTCTTGAGCATGTATGCTTCTGCTACTTGTTCTACATCAGACTTCTTCCGCAAACGGCGAAACGCTTTGACTCGGTGAGTTTCGCGGCATTCCGACTTCGATGCCCCGGTTGCCGAAATTCAGTTGCCTTTGAATTTCGGGTGATCCCTCTTGAGCATGTATGCTTCTGCTACTTGTTCTACATCAGACTTCTTCCGCAAACGGCGAAACGCTTTGACTCGGTGAGTTTCGCGGCATTCCGACTTCGATGCCCCGGTTGCCGAAATTCAGTTGCCTTTGAATTTCGGGTGATCCCTCTTGAGCATGTATGCTTCTGCTACTTGTTCTACATCAGACTTCTTCCGCAAACGGCGAAACGCTTTGACTCGGTGAGTTTCGCGGCATTCCGACTTCGATGCCCCGGTTGCCGAAATTCAGTTGCCTTTGAATTTCGGGTGATCCCTCTTGAGCATGTATGCTTCTGCTACTTGTTCTACATCAGACTTCTTCCGCAAACGGCGAAACGCTTTTCGGACGCGGCATTCCGACTTCGATGCCCCGGTTGCCGAAATTCAGTTGCCTTTGAATTTCGGGTGATCCCTCTTGAGCATGTATGCTTCTGCTACTTGTTCTACATCAGACTTCTTCCGCAAACGGCGAAACGCTTTGACTCGGTGAGTTTCGCGGCATTCCGACTTCGATGCCCCGGTTGCCGAAATTCAGTTGCCTTTGAATTTCGGGTGATCCCTCTTGAGCATGTATGCTTCTGCTACTTGTTCTACATCAGACTTCTTCCGCAAACGGCGAAACGCTTTGACTCGGTGAGTTTCGCGGCATTCCGACTTCGATGCCCCGGTTGCCGAAATTCAGTTGCCTTTGAATTTCGGGTGATCCCTCTTGAGCATGTATGCTTCTGCTACTTGTTCTACATCAGACTTTCTTCCGCAAACGGCGAAACGCTTTGACTCGGTGAGTTTCGCGGCATTCCGACTTCGATGCCCCGGTTGCCGAAATTCAGTTGCCTTTGAATTTCGGGTGATCCCTCTTGAGCATGTATGCTTCTGCTACTTGTTCTACATCAGACTTTCTTCCGCAAACGGCGAAACGCTTTGACTCGGTGAGTTTCGCGGCATTCCGACTTCGATGCCCCGGTTGCCGAAATTCAGTTGCCTTTGAATTTCGGGTGATCCCTCTTGAGCATGTATGCTTCTGCTACTTGTTCTACATCAGACTTTCTTCCGCAAACGGCGAAACGCTTTGACTCGGTGAGTTTCGCGGCATTCCGACTTCGATGCCCCGGTTGCCGAAATTCAGTTGCCTTTGAATTTCGGGTGATCCCTCTTGAGCATGTATGCTTCTGCTACTTGTTCTACATCAGACTTCTTCCGCAAACGGCGAAACGCTTTGACTCGGTGAGTTTCGCGGCATTCCGACTTCGATGCCCCGGTTGCCGAAATTCAGTTGCCTTTGAATTTCGGGTGATCCCTCTTGAGCATGTATGCTTCTGCTACTTGTTCTACATCAGACTTCTTCCGCAAACGGCGAAACGCTTTGACTCGGTGAGTTTCGCGGCATTCCGACTTCGATGCCCGGTTGCCGAAATTCAGTTGCCTTTGAATTTCGGGTGATCCCTCTTGAGCATGTATGCTTCTGCTACTTGTTCTACATCAGACTTCTTCCGCAAACGGCGAAACGCTTTGACTCGGTGAGTTTCGCGGCATTCCGACTTCGATGCCCCGGTTGCCGAAATTCAGTTGCCTTTGAATTTCGGGTGATCCCTCTTGAGCATGTATGCTTCTGCTACTTGTTCTACATCAGACTTCTTCCGCAAACGGCGAAACGCTTTGACTCGGTGAGTTTCGCGGCATTCCGACTTCGATGCCCCGGTTGCCGAAATTCAGTTGCCTTTGAATTTCGGGTGATCCCTCTTGAGCATGTATGCTTCTGCTACTTGTTCTACATCAGACTTCTTCCGCAAACGGCGAAACGCTTTGACTCGGTGAGTTTCGCGGCATTCCGACTTCGGTTGCCGAAATTCAGTTGCCTTTGAATTTCGGGTGATCCCTCTTGAGCATGTATGCTTCTGCTACTTGTTCTACATCAGACTTCTTCCGCAAACGGCGAAACGCTTTGACTCGGTGAGTTTCGCGGCATTCCGACTTCGATGCCCCGGTTGCCGAAATTCAGTTGCCTTTGAATTTCGGGTGATCCCTCTTGAGCATGTATGCTTCTGCTACTTGTTCTACATCAGACTTCTTCCGCAAACGGCGAAACGCTTTGACTCGGTGAGTTTCGCGGCATTCCGACTTCGATGCCCGGTTGCCGAAATTCAGTTGCCTTTGAATTTCGGGTGATCCCTCTTGAGCATGTATGCTTCTGCTACTTGTTCTACATCAGACTTCTTCCGCAAACGGCGAAACGCTTTGACTCGGTGAGTTTCGCGGCATTCCGACTTCGATGCCCCGGTTGCCGAAATTCAGTTGCCTTTGAATTTCGGGTGATCCCTCTTGAGCATGTATGCTTCTGCTACTTGTTCTACATCAGACTTCTTCCGCAAACGGCGAAACGCTTTGACTCGGTGAGTTTCGCGGCATTCCGACTTCGATGCCCCGGTTGCCGAAATTCAGTTGCCTTTGAATTTCGGGTGATCCCTCTTGAGCATGTATGCTTCTGCTACTTGTTCTACATCAGACTTCTTCCGCAAACGGCGAAACGCTTTGACTCGGTGAGTTTCGCGGCATTCCGACTTCGATGCCCCGGTTGCCGAAATTCAGTTGCCTTTGAATTTCGGGTGATCCCTCTTGAGCATGTATGCTTCTGCTACTTGTTCTACATCAGACTTCTTCCGCAAACGGCGAAACGCTTTGACTCGGTGAGTTTCGCGGCATTCCGACTTCGATGCCCCGGTTGCCGAAATTCAGTTGCCTTTGAATTTCGGGTGATCCCTCTTGAGCATGTATGCTTCTGCTACTTGTTCTACATCAGACTTCTTCCGCAAACGGCGAAACGCTTTGACTCGGTGAGTTTCGCGGCATTCCGACTTCGATGCCCCGGTTGCCGAAATTCAGTTGCCTTTGAATTTCGGGTGATCCCTCTTGAGCATGTATGCTTCTGCTACTTGTTCTACATCAGACTTCTTCCGCAAACGGCGAAACGCTTTGACTCGGTGAGTTTCGCGGCATTCCGACTTCGATGCCCCGGTTGCCGAAATTCAGTTGCCTTTGAATTTCGGGTGATCCCTCTTGAGCATGTATGCTTCTGCTACTTGTTCTACATCAGACTTCTTCCGCAAACGGCGAAACGCTTTGACTCGGTGAGTTTCGCGGCATTCCGACTTCGATGCCCCGGTTGCCGAAATTCAGTTGCCTTTGAATTTCGGGTGATCCCTCTTGAGCATGTATGCTTCTGCTACTTGTTCTACATCAGACTTCTTCCGCAAACGGCGAAACGCTTTGACTCGGTGAGTTTCGCGGCATTCCGACTTCGATGCCCCGGTTGCCGAAATTCAGTTGCCTTTGAATTTCGGGTGATCCCTCTTGAGCATGTATGCTTCTGCTACTTGTTCTACATCAGACTTCTTCCGCAAACGGCGAAACGCTTTGACTCGGTGAGTTTCGCGGCATTCCGACTTCGATGCCCCGGTTGCCGAAATTCAGTTGCCTTTGAATTTCGGGTGATCCCTCTTGAGCATGTATGCTTCTGCTACTTGTTCTACATCAGACTTCTTCCGCAAACGGCGAAACGCTTTGACTCGGTGAGTTTCGCGGCATTCCGACTTCGATGCCCCGGTTGCCGAAATTCAGTTGCCTTTGAATTTCGGGTGATCCCTCTTGAGCATGTATGCTTCTGCTACTTGTTCTACATCAGACTTCTTCCGCAAACGGCGAAACGCTTTGACTCGGTGAGTTTCGCGGCATTCCGACTTCGATGCCCCGGTTGCCGAAATTCAGTTGCCTTTGAATTTCGGGTGATCCCTCTTGAGCATGTATGCTTCTGCTACTTGTTCTACATCAGACTTCTTCCGCAAACGGCGAAACGCTTTGACTCGGTGAGTTTCGCGGCATTCCGACTTCGATGCCCCGGTTGCCGAAATTCAGTTGCCTTTGAATTTCGGGTGATCCCTCTTGAGCATGTATGCTTCTGCTACTTGTTCTACATCAGACTTCTTCCGCAAACGGCGAAACGCTTTGACTCGGTGAGTTTCGCGGCATTCCGACTTCGATGCCCCGGTTGCCGAAATTCAGTTGCCTTTGAATTTCGGGTGATCCCTCTTGAGCATGTATGCTTCTGCTACTTGTTCTACATCAGACTTCTTCCGCAAACGGCGAAACGCTTTGACTCGGTGAGTTTCGCGGCATTCCGACTTCGATGCCCCGGTTGCCGAAATTCAGTTGCCTTTGAATTTCGGGTGATCCCTCTTGAGCATGTATGCTTCTGCTACTTGTTCTACATCAGACTTCTTCCGCAAACGGCGAAACGCTTTGACTCGGTGAGTTTCGCGGCATTCCGACTTCGATGCCCCGGTTGCCGAAATTCAGTTGCCTTTGAATTTCGGGTGATCCCTCTTGAGCATGTATGCTTCTGCTACTTGTTCTACATCAGACTTCTTCCGCAAACGGCGAAACGCTTTGACTCGGTGAGTTTCGCGGCATTCCGACTTCGATGCCCCGGTTGCCGAAATTCAGTTGCCTTTGAATTTCGGGTGATCCCTCTTGAGCATGTATGCTTCTGCTACTTGTTCTACATCAGACTTCTTCCGCAAACGGCGAAACGCTTTGACTCGGTGAGTTTCGCGGCATTCCGACTTCGATGCCCCGGTTGCCGAAATTCAGTTGCCTTTGAATTTCGGGTGATCCCTCTTGAGCATGTATGCTTCTGCTACTTGTTCTACATCAGACTTCTTCCGCAAACGGCGAAACGCTTTGACTCGGTGAGTTTCGCGGCATTCCGACTTCGATGCCCGGTTGCCGAAATTCAGTTGCCTTTGAATTTCGGGTGATCCCTCTTGAGCATGTATGCTTCTGCTACTTGTTCTACATCAGACTTCTTCCGCAAACGGCGAAACGCTTTGACTCGGTGAGTTTCGCGGCATTCCGACTTCGATGCCCCGGTTGCCGAAATTCAGTTGCCTTTGAATTTCGGGTGATCCCTCTTGAGCATGTATGCTTCTGCTACTTGTTCTACATCAGACTTCTTCCGCAAACGGCGAAACGCTTTGACTCGGTGAGTTTCGCGGCATTCCGACTTCGATGCCCCGGTTGCCGAAATTCAGTTGCCTTTGAATTTCGGGTGATCCCTCTTGAGCATGTATGCTTCTGCTACTTGTTCTACATCAGACTTCTTCCGCAAACGGCGAAACGCTTTGACTCGGTGAGTTTCGCGGCATTCCGACTTCGATGCCCCGGTTGCCGAAATTCAGTTGCCTTTGAATTTCGGGTGATCCCTCTTGAGCATGTATGCTTCTGCTACTTGTTCTACATCAGACTTCTTCCGCAAACGGCGAAACGCTTTGACTCGGTGAGTTTCGCGGCATTCCGACTTCGATGCCCCGGTTGCCGAAATTCAGTTGCCTTTGAATTTCGGGTGATCCCTCTTGAGCATGTATGCTTCTGCTACTTGTTCTACATCAGACTTCTTCCGCAAACGGCGAAACGCTTTGACTCGGTGAGTTTCGCGGCATTCCGACTTCGATGCCCCGGTTGCCGAAATTCAGTTGCCTTTGAATTTCGGGTGATCCCTCTTGAGCATGTATGCTTCTGCTACTTGTTCTACATCAGACTTCTTCCGCAAACGGCGAAACGCTTTGACTCGGTGAGTTTCGCGGCATTCCGACTTCGATGCCCCGGTTGCCGAAATTCAGTTGCCTTTGAATTTCGGGTGATCCCTCTTGAGCATGTATGCTTCTGCTACTTGTTCTACATCAGACTTCTTCCGCAAACGGCGAAACGCTTTGACTCGGTGAGTTTCGCGGCATTCCGACTTCGATGCCCCGGTTGCCGAAATTCAGTTGCCTTTGAATTTCGGGTGATCCCTCTTGAGCATGTATGCTTCTGCTACTTGTTCTACATCAGACTTCTTCCGCAAACGGCGAAACGCTTTGACTCGGTGAGTTTCGCGGCATTCCGACTTCGATGCCCCGGTTGCCGAAATTCAGTTGCCTTTGAATTTCGGGTGATCCCTCTTGAGCATGTATGCTTCTGCTACTTGTTCTACATCAGACTTCTTCCGCAAACGGCGAAACGCTTTGACTCGGTGAGTTTCGCGGCATTCCGACTTCGATGCCCCGGTTGCCGAAATTCAGTTGCCTTTGAATTTCGGGTGATCCCTCTTGAGCATGTATGCTTCTGCTACTTGTTCTACATCAGACTTCTTCCGCAAACGGCGAAACGCTTTGACTCGGTGAGTTTCGCGGCATTCCGACTTCGATGCCCCGGTTGCCGAAATTCAGTTGCCTTTGAATTTCGGGTGATCCCTCTTGAGCATGTATGCTTCTGCTACTTGTTCTACATCAGACTTCTTCCGCAAACGGCGAAACGCTTTGACTCGGTGAGTTTCGCGGCATTCCGACTTCGATGCCCCGGTTGCCGAAATTCAGTTGCCTTTGAATTTCGGGTGATCCCTCTTGAGCATGTATGCTTCTGCTACTTGTTCTACATCAGACTTCTTCCGCAAACGGCGAAACGCTTTGACTCGGTGAGTTTCGCGGCATTCCGACTTCGATGCCCCGGTTGCCGAAATTCAGTTGCCTTTGAATTTCGGGTGATCCCTCTTGAGCATGTATGCTTCTGCTACTTGTTCTACATCAGACTTTCTTCCGCAAACGGCGAAACGCTTTGACTCGGTGAGTTTCGCGGCATTCCGACTTCGATGCCCCGGTTGCCGAAATTCAGTTGCCTTTGAATTTCGGGTGATCCCTCTTGAGCATGTATGCTTCTGCTACTTGTTCTACATCAGACTTCTTCCGCAAACGGCGAAACGCTTTGACTCGGTGAGTTTCGCGGCATTCCGACTTCGATGCCCCGGTTGCCGAAATTCAGTTGCCTTTGAATTTCGGGTGATCCCTCTTGAGCATGTATGCTTCTGCTACTTGTTCTACATCAGACTTCTTCCGCAAACGGCGAAACGCTTTGACTCGGTGAGTTTCGCGGCATTCCGACTTCGATGCCCCGGTTGCCGAAATTCAGTTGCCTTTGAATTTCGGGTGATCCCTCTTGAGCATGTATGCTTCTGCTACTTGTTCTACATCAGACTTCTTCCGCAAACGGCGAAACGCTTTGACTCGGTGAGTTTCGCGGCATTCCGACTTCGATGCCCCGGTTGCCGAAATTCAGTTGCCTTTGAATTTCGGGTGATCCCTCTTGAGCATGTATGCTTCTGCTACTTGTTCTACATCAGACTTCTTCCGCAAACGGCGAAACGCTTTGACTCGGTGAGTTTCGCGGCATTCCGACTTCGATGCCCCGGTTGCCGAAATTCAGTTGCCTTTGAATTTCGGGTGATCCCTCTTGAGCATGTATGCTTCTGCTACTTGTTCTACATCAGACTTCTTCCGCAAACGGCGAAACGCTTTGACTCGGTGAGTTTCGCGGCATTCCGACTTCGATGCCCCGGTTGCCGAAATTCAGTTGCCTTTGAATTTCGGGTGATCCCTCTTGAGCATGTATGCTTCTGCTACTTGTTCTACATCAGACTTCTTCCGCAAACGGCGAAACGCTTTGACTCGGTGAGTTTCGCGGCATTCCGACTTCGATGCCCCGGTTGCCGAAATTCAGTTGCCTTTGAATTTCGGGTGATCCCTCTTGAGCATGTATGCTTCTGCTACTTGTTCTACATCAGACTTCTTCCGCAAACGGCGAAACGCTTTGACTCGGTGAGTTTCGCGGCATTCCGACTTCGATGCCCCGGTTGCCGAAATTCAGTTGCCTTTGAATTTCGGGTGATCCCTCTTGAGCATGTATGCTTCTGCTACTTGTTCTACATCAGACTTCTTCCGCAAACGGCGAAACGCTTTGACTCGGTGAGTTTCGCGGCATTCCGACTTCGATGCCCGGTTGCCGAAATTCAGTTGCCTTTGAATTTCGGGTGATCCCTCTTGAGCATGTATGCTTCTGCTACTTGTTCTACATCAGACTTCTTCCGCAAACGGCGAAACGCTTTGACTCGGTGAGTTTCGCGGCATTCCGACTTCGATGCCCCGGTTGCCGAAATTCAGTTGCCTTTGAATTTCGGGTGATCCCTCTTGAGCATGTATGCTTCTGCTACTTGTTCTACATCAGACTTCTTCCGCAAACGGCGAAACGCTTTGACTCGGTGAGTTTCGCGGCATTCCGACTTCGATGCCCCGGTTGCCGAAATTCAGTTGCCTTTGAATTTCGGGTGATCCCTCTTGAGCATGTATGCTTCTGCTACTTGTTCTACATCAGACTTCTTCCGCAAACGGCGAAACGCTTTGACTCGGTGAGTTTCGCGGCATTCCGACTTCGATGCCCCGGTTGCCGAAATTCAGTTGCCTTTGAATTTCGGGTGATCCCTCTTGAGCATGTATGCTTCTGCTACTTGTTCTACATCAGACTTCTTCCGCAAACGGCGAAACGCTTTGACTCGGTGAGTTTCGCGGCATTCCGACTTCGATGCCCCGGTTGCCGAAATTCAGTTGCCTTTGAATTTCGGGTGATCCCTCTTGAGCATGTATGCTTCTGCTACTTGTTCTACATCAGACTTCTTCCGCAAACGGCGAAACGCTTTGACTCGGTGAGTTTCGCGGCATTCCGACTTCGATGCCCCGGTTGCCGAAATTCAGTTGCCTTTGAATTTCGGGTGATCCCTCTTGAGCATGTATGCTTCTGCTACTTGTTCTACATCAGACTTCTTCCGCAAACGGCGAAACGCTTTGACTCGGTGAGTTTCGCGGCATTCCGACTTCGATGCCCCGGTTGCCGAAATTCAGTTGCCTTTGAATTTCGGGTGATCCCTCTTGAGCATGTATGCTTCTGCTACTTGTTCTACATCAGACTTCTTCCGCAAACGGCGAAACGCTTTGACTCGGTGAGTTTCGCGGCATTCCGACTTCGATGCCCCGGTTGCCGAAATTCAGTTGCCTTTGAATTTCGGGTGATCCCTCTTGAGCATGTATGCTTCTGCTACTTGTTCTACATCAGACTTCTTCCGCAAACGGCGAAACGCTTTGACTCGGTGAGTTTCGCGGCATTCCGACTTCGATGCCCCGGTTGCCGAAATTCAGTTGCCTTTGAATTTCGGGTGATCCCTCTTGAGCATGTATGCTTCTGCTACTTGTTCTACATCAGACTTCTTCCGCAAACGGCGAAACGCTTTGACTCGGTGAGTTTCGCGGCATTCCGACTTCGATGCCCGGTTGCCGAAATTCAGTTGCCTTTGAATTTCGGGTGATCCCTCTTGAGCATGTATGCTTCTGCTACTTGTTCTACATCAGACTTCTTCCGCAAACGGCGAAACGCTTTGACTCGGTGAGTTTCGCGGCATTCCGACTTCGATGCCCCGGTTGCCGAAATTCAGTTGCCTTTGAATTTCGGGTGATCCCTCTTGAGCATGTATGCTTCTGCTACTTGTTCTACATCAGACTTCTTCCGCAAACGGCGAAACGCTTTGACTCGGTGAGTTTCGCGGCATTCCGACTTCGATGCCCCGGTTGCCGAAATTCAGTTGCCTTTGAATTTCGGGTGATCCCTCTTGAGCATGTATGCTTCTGCTACTTGTTCTACATCAGACTTCTTCCGCAAACGGCGAAACGCTTTGACTCGGTGAGTTTCGCGGCATTCCGACTTCGATGCCCCGGTTGCCGAAATTCAGTTGCCTTTGAATTTCGGGTGATCCCTCTTGAGCATGTATGCTTCTGCTACTTGTTCTACATCAGACTTCTTCCGCAAACGGCGAAACGCTTTGACTCGGTGAGTTTCGCGGCATTCCGACTTCGATGCCCCGGTTGCCGAAATTCAGTTGCCTTTGAATTTCGGGTGATCCCTCTTGAGCATGTATGCTTCTGCTACTTGTTCTACATCAGACTTCTTCCGCAAACGGCGAAACGCTTTGACTCGGTGAGTTTCGCGGCATTCCGACTTCGATGCCCCGGTTGCCGAAATTCAGTTGCCTTTGAATTTCGGGTGATCCCTCTTGAGCATGTATGCTTCTGCTACTTGTTCTACATCAGACTTCTTCCGCAAACGGCGAAACGCTTTGACTCGGTGAGTTTCGCGGCATTCCGACTTCGATGCCCCGGTTGCCGAAATTCAGTTGCCTTTGAATTTCGGGTGATCCCTCTTGAGCATGTATGCTTCTGCTACTTGTTCTACATCAGACTTCTTCCGCAAACGGCGAAACGCTTTGACTCGGTGAGTTTCGCGGCATTCCGACTTCGATGCCCCGGTTGCCGAAATTCAGTTGCCTTTGAATTTCGGGTGATCCCTCTTGAGCATGTATGCTTCTGCTACTTGTTCTACATCAGACTTCTTCCGCAAACGGCGAAACGCTTTGACTCGGTGAGTTTCGCGGCATTCCGACTTCGATGCCCCGGTTGCCGAAATTCAGTTGCCTTTGAATTTCGGGTGATCCCTCTTGAGCATGTATGCTTCTGCTACTTGTTCTACATCAGACTTCTTCCGCAAACGGCGAAACGCTTTGACTCGGTGAGTTTCGCGGCATTCCGACTTCGATGCCCCGGTTGCCGAAATTCAGTTGCCTTTGAATTTCGGGTGATCCCTCTTGAGCATGTATGCTTCTGCTACTTGTTCTACATCAGACTTCTTCCGCAAACGGCGAAACGCTTTGACTCGGTGAGTTTCGCGGCATTCCGACTTCGATGCCCCGGTTGCCGAAATTCAGTTGCCTTTGAATTTCGGGTGATCCCTCTTGAGCATGTATGCTTCTGCTACTTGTTCTACATCAGACTTCTTCCGCAAACGGCGAAACGCTTTGACTCGGTGAGTTTCGCGGCATTCCGACTTCGATGCCCCGGTTGCCGAAATTCAGTTGCCTTTGAATTTCGGGTGATCCCTCTTGAGCATGTATGCTTCTGCTACTTGTTCTACATCAGACTTCTTCCGCAAACGGCGAA
The DNA here is from genome assembly GCA_029228515.1 of Populus alba x Populus x berolinensis. Classification (NCBI taxonomy): domain Eukaryota; kingdom Viridiplantae; phylum Streptophyta; class Magnoliopsida; order Malpighiales; family Salicaceae; genus Populus; species Populus alba x Populus x berolinensis. The sequence goes on along the minus strand of CM055350.1, from coordinate 30,849,752 downwards.
ACGCTTTGACTCGGTGAGTTTCGCGGCATTCCGACTTCGATGCCCCGGTTGCCGAAATTCAGTTGCCTTTGAATTTCGGGTGATCCCTCTTGAGCATGTATGCTTCTGCTACTTGTTCTACATCAGACTTCTTCCGCAAACGGCGAAACGCTTTGACTCGGTGAGTTTCGCGGCATTCCGACTTCGATGCCCCGGTTGCCGAAATTCAGTTGCCTTTGAATTTCGGGTGATCCCTCTTGAGCATGTATGCTTCTGCTACTTGTTCTACATCAGACTTCTTCCGCAAACGGCGAAACGCTTTGACTCGGTGAGTTTCGCGGCATTCCGACTTCGATGCCCCGGTTGCCGAAATTCAGTTGCCTTTGAATTTCGGGTGATCCCTCTTGAGCATGTATGCTTCTGCTACTTGTTCTACATCAGACTTCTTCCGCAAACGGCGAAACGCTTTGACTCGGTGAGTTTCGCGGCATTCCGACTTCGATGCCCCGGTTGCCGAAATTCAGTTGCCTTTGAATTTCGGGTGATCCCTCTTGAGCATGTATGCTTCTGCTACTTGTTCTACATCAGACTTCTTCCGCAAACGGCGAAACGCTTTGACTCGGTGAGTTTCGCGGCATTCCGACTTCGATGCCCCGGTTGCCGAAATTCAGTTGCCTTTGAATTTCGGGTGATCCCTCTTGAGCATGTATGCTTCTGCTACTTGTTCTACATCAGACTTCTTCCGCAAACGGCGAAACGCTTTGACTCGGTGAGTTTCGCGGCATTCCGACTTCGATGCCCCGGTTGCCGAAATTCAGTTGCCTTTGAATTTCGGGTGATCCCTCTTGAGCATGTATGCTTCTGCTACTTGTTCTACATCAGACTTCTTCCGCAAACGGCGAAACGCTTTGACTCGGTGAGTTTCGCGGCATTCCGACTTCGATGCCCCGGTTGCCGAAATTCAGTTGCCTTTGAATTTCGGGTGATCCCTCTTGAGCATGTATGCTTCTGCTACTTGTTCTACATCAGACTTCTTCCGCAAACGGCGAAACGCTTTGACTCGGTGAGTTTCGCGGCATTCCGACTTCGATGCCCCGGTTGCCGAAATTCAGTTGCCTTTGAATTTCGGGTGATCCCTCTTGAGCATGTATGCTTCTGCTACTTGTTCTACATCAGACTTCTTCCGCAAACGGCGAAACGCTTTGACTCGGTGAGTTTCGCGGCATTCCGACTTCGATGCCCCGGTTGCCGAAATTCAGTTGCCTTTGAATTTCGGGTGATCCCTCTTGAGCATGTATGCTTCTGCTACTTGTTCTACATCAGACTTCTTCCGCAAACGGCGAAACGCTTTGACTCGGTGAGTTTCGCGGCATTCCGACTTCGATGCCCCGGTTGCCGAAATTCAGTTGCCTTTGAATTTCGGGTGATCCCTCTTGAGCATGTATGCTTCTGCTACTTGTTCTACATCAGACTTCTTCCGCAAACGGCGAAACGCTTTGACTCGGTGAGTTTCGCGGCATTCCGACTTCGATGCCCCGGTTGCCGAAATTCAGTTGCCTTTGAATTTCGGGTGATCCCTCTTGAGCATGTATGCTTCTGCTACTTGTTCTACATCAGACTTCTTCCGCAAACGGCGAAACGCTTTGACTCGGTGAGTTTCGCGGCATTCCGACTTCGATGCCCCGGTTGCCGAAATTCAGTTGCCTTTGAATTTCGGGTGATCCCTCTTGAGCATGTATGCTTCTGCTACTTGTTCTACATCAGACTTCTTCCGCAAACGGCGAAACGCTTTGACTCGGTGAGTTTCGCGGCATTCCGACTTCGATGCCCCGGTTGCCGAAATTCAGTTGCCTTTGAATTTCGGGTGATCCCTCTTGAGCATGTATGCTTCTGCTACTTGTTCTACATCAGACTTCTTCCGCAAACGGCGAAACGCTTTGACTCGGTGAGTTTCGCGGCATTCCGACTTCGATGCCCCGGTTGCCGAAATTCAGTTGCCTTTGAATTTCGGGTGATCCCTCTTGAGCATGTATGCTTCTGCTACTTGTTCTACATCAGACTTCTTCCGCAAACGGCGAAACGCTTTGACTCGGTGAGTTTCGCGGCATTCCGACTTCGATGCCCCGGTTGCCGAAATTCAGTTGCCTTTGAATTTCGGGTGATCCCTCTTGAGCATGTATGCTTCTGCTACTTGTTCTACATCAGACTTCTTCCGCAAACGGCGAAACGCTTTGACTCGGTGAGTTTCGCGGCATTCCGACTTCGATGCCCCGGTTGCCGAAATTCAGTTGCCTTTGAATTTCGGGTGATCCCTCTTGAGCATGTATGCTTCTGCTACTTGTTCTACATCAGACTTCTTCCGCAAACGGCGAAACGCTTTGACTCGGTGAGTTTCGCGGCATTCCGACTTCGATGCCCCGGTTGCCGAAATTCAGTTGCCTTTGAATTTCGGGTGATCCCTCTTGAGCATGTATGCTTCTGCTACTTGTTCTACATCAGACTTCTTCCGCAAACGGCGAAACGCTTTGACTCGGTGAGTTTCGCGGCATTCCGACTTCGATGCCCCGGTTGCCGAAATTCAGTTGCCTTTGAATTTCGGGTGATCCCTCTTGAGCATGTATGCTTCTGCTACTTGTTCTACATCAGACTTCTTCCGCAAACGGCGAAACGCTTTGACTCGGTGAGTTTCGCGGCATTCCGACTTCGATGCCCGGTTGCCGAAATTCAGTTGCCTTTGAATTTCGGGTGATCCCTCTTGAGCATGTATGCTTCTGCTACTTGTTCTACATCAGACTTCTTCCGCAAACGGCGAAACGCTTTGACTCGGTGAGTTTCGCGGCATTCCGACTTCGATGCCCCGGTTGCCGAAATTCAGTTGCCTTTGAATTTCGGGTGATCCCTCTTGAGCATGTATGCTTCTGCTACTTGTTCTACATCAGACTTCTTCCGCAAACGGCGAAACGCTTTGACTCGGTGAGTTTCGCGGCATTCCGACTTCGATGCCCCGGTTGCCGAAATTCAGTTGCCTTTGAATTTCGGGTGATCCCTCTTGAGCATGTATGCTTCTGCTACTTGTTCTACATCAGACTTCTTCCGCAAACGGCGAAACGCTTTGACTCGGTGAGTTTCGCGGCATTCCGACTTCGATGCCCCGGTTGCCGAAATTCAGTTGCCTTTGAATTTCGGGTGATCCCTCTTGAGCATGTATGCTTCTGCTACTTGTTCTACATCAGACTTCTTCCGCAAACGGCGAAACGCTTTGACTCGGTGAGTTTCGCGGCATTCCGACTTCGATGCCCCGGTTGCCGAAATTCAGTTGCCTTTGAATTTCGGGTGATCCCTCTTGAGCATGTATGCTTCTGCTACTTGTTCTACATCAGACTTCTTCCGCAAACGGCGAAACGCTTTGACTCGGTGAGTTTCGCGGCATTCCGACTTCGATGCCCCGGTTGCCGAAATTCAGTTGCCTTTGAATTTCGGGTGATCCCTCTTGAGCATGTATGCTTCTGCTACTTGTTCTACATCAGACTTCTTCCGCAAACGGCGAAACGCTTTGACTCGGTGAGTTTCGCGGCATTCCGACTTCGATGCCCGGTTGCCGAAATTCAGTTGCCTTTGAATTTCGGGTGATCCCTCTTGAGCATGTATGCTTCTGCTACTTGTTCTACATCAGACTTCTTCCGCAAACGGCGAAACGCTTTGACTCGGTGAGTTTCGCGGCATTCCGACTTCGATGCCCCGGTTGCCGAAATTCAGTTGCCTTTGAATTTCGGGTGATCCCTCTTGAGCATGTATGCTTCTGCTACTTGTTCTACATCAGACTTCTTCCGCAAACGGCGAAACGCTTTGACTCGGTGAGTTTCGCGGCATTCCGACTTCGATGCCCCGGTTGCCGAAATTCAGTTGCCTTTGAATTTCGGGTGATCCCTCTTGAGCATGTATGCTTCTGCTACTTGTTCTACATCAGACTTCTTCCGCAAACGGCGAAACGCTTTGACTCGGTGAGTTTCGCGGCATTCCGACTTCGATGCCCCGGTTGCCGAAATTCAGTTGCCTTTGAATTTCGGGTGATCCCTCTTGAGCATGTATGCTTCTGCTACTTGTTCTACATCAGACTTCTTCCGCAAACGGCGAAACGCTTTGACTCGGTGAGTTTCGCGGCATTCCGACTTCGATGCCCCGGTTGCCGAAATTCAGTTGCCTTTGAATTTCGGGTGATCCCTCTTGAGCATGTATGCTTCTGCTACTTGTTCTACATCAGACTTCTTCCGCAAACGGCGAAACGCTTTGACTCGGTGAGTTTCGCGGCATTCCGACTTCGATGCCCCGGTTGCCGAAATTCAGTTGCCTTTGAATTTCGGGTGATCCCTCTTGAGCATGTATGCTTCTGCTACTTGTTCTACATCAGACTTCTTCCGCAAACGGCGAAACGCTTTGACTCGGTGAGTTTCGCGGCATTCCGACTTCGATGCCCCGGTTGCCGAAATTCAGTTGCCTTTGAATTTCGGGTGATCCCTCTTGAGCATGTATGCTTCTGCTACTTGTTCTACATCAGACTTCTTCCGCAAACGGCGAAACGCTTTGACTCGGTGAGTTTCGCGGCATTCCGACTTCGATGCCCCGGTTGCCGAAATTCAGTTGCCTTTGAATTTCGGGTGATCCCTCTTGAGCATGTATGCTTCTGCTACTTGTTCTACATCAGACTTCTTCCGCAAACGGCGAAACGCTTTGACTCGGTGAGTTTCGCGGCATTCCGACTTCGATGCCCCGGTTGCCGAAATTCAGTTGCCTTTGAATTTCGGGTGATCCCTCTTGAGCATGTATGCTTCTGCTACTTGTTCTACATCAGACTTCTTCCGCAAACGGCGAAACGCTTTGACTCGGTGAGTTTCGCGGCATTCCGACTTCGATGCCCCGGTTGCCGAAATTCAGTTGCCTTTGAATTTCGGGTGATCCCTCTTGAGCATGTATGCTTCTGCTACTTGTTCTACATCAGACTTCTTCCGCAAACGGCGAAACGCTTTGACTCGGTGAGTTTCGCGGCATTCCGACTTCGATGCCCCGGTTGCCGAAATTCAGTTGCCTTTGAATTTCGGGTGATCCCTCTTGAGCATGTATGCTTCTGCTACTTGTTCTACATCAGACTTCTTCCGCAAACGGCGAAACGCTTTGACTCGGTGAGTTTCGCGGCATTCCGACTTCGATGCCCCGGTTGCCGAAATTCAGTTGCCTTTGAATTTCGGGTGATCCCTCTTGAGCATGTATGCTTCTGCTACTTGTTCTACATCAGACTTCTTCCGCAAACGGCGAAACGCTTTGACTCGGTGAGTTTCGCGGCATTCCGACTTCGATGCCCCGGTTGCCGAAATTCAGTTGCCTTTGAATTTCGGGTGATCCCTCTTGAGCATGTATGCTTCTGCTACTTGTTCTACATCAGACTTCTTCCGCAAACGGCGAAACGCTTTGACTCGGTGAGTTTCGCGGCATTCCGACTTCGATGCCCGGTTGCCGAAATTCAGTTGCCTTTGAATTTCGGGTGATCCCTCTTGAGCATGTATGCTTCTGCTACTTGTTCTACATCAGACTTCTTCCGCAAACGGCGAAACGCTTTGACTCGGTGAGTTTCGCGGCATTCCGACTTCGATGCCCCGGTTGCCGAAATTCAGTTGCCTTTGAATTTCGGGTGATCCCTCTTGAGCATGTATGCTTCTGCTACTTGTTCTACATCAGACTTCTTCCGCAAACGGCGAAACGCTTTGACTCGGTGAGTTTCGCGGCATTCCGACTTCGATGCCCCGGTTGCCGAAATTCAGTTGCCTTTGAATTTCGGGTGATCCCTCTTGAGCATGTATGCTTCTGCTACTTGTTCTACATCAGACTTCTTCCGCAAACGGCGAAACGCTTTGACTCGGTGAGTTTCGCGGCATTCCGACTTCGATGCCCCGGTTGCCGAAATTCAGTTGCCTTTGAATTTCGGGTGATCCCTCTTGAGCATGTATGCTTCTGCTACTTGTTCTACATCAGACTTCTTCCGCAAACGGCGAAACGCTTTGACTCGGTGAGTTTCGCGGCATTCCGACTTCGATGCCCCGGTTGCCGAAATTCAGTTGCCTTTGAATTTCGGGTGATCCCTCTTGAGCATGTATGCTTCTGCTACTTGTTCTACATCAGACTTCTTCCGCAAACGGCGAAACGCTTTGACTCGGTGAGTTTCGCGGCATTCCGACTTCGATGCCCCGGTTGCCGAAATTCAGTTGCCTTTGAATTTCGGGTGATCCCTCTTGAGCATGTATGCTTCTGCTACTTGTTCTACATCAGACTTCTTCCGCAAACGGCGAAACGCTTTGACTCGGTGAGTTTCGCGGCATTCCGACTTCGATGCCCCGGTTGCCGAAATTCAGTTGCCTTTGAATTTCGGGTGATCCCTCTTGAGCATGTATGCTTCTGCTACTTGTTCTACATCAGACTTCTTCCGCAAACGGCGAAACGCTTTGACTCGGTGAGTTTCGCGGCATTCCGACTTCGATGCCCCGGTTGCCGAAATTCAGTTGCCTTTGAATTTCGGGTGATCCCTCTTGAGCATGTATGCTTCTGCTACTTGTTCTACATCAGACTTCTTCCGCAAACGGCGAAACGCTTTGACTCGGTGAGTTTCGCGGCATTCCGACTTCGATGCCCCGGTTGCCGAAATTCAGTTGCCTTTGAATTTCGGGTGATCCCTCTTGAGCATGTATGCTTCTGCTACTTGTTCTACATCAGACTTCTTCCGCAAACGGCGAAACGCTTTGACTCGGTGAGTTTCGCGGCATTCCGACTTCGATGCCCCGGTTGCCGAAATTCAGTTGCCTTTGAATTTCGGGTGATCCCTCTTGAGCATGTATGCTTCTGCTACTTGTTCTACATCAGACTTCTTCCGCAAACGGCGAAACGCTTTGACTCGGTGAGTTTCGCGGCATTCCGACTTCGATGCCCCGGTTGCCGAAATTCAGTTGCCTTTGAATTTCGGGTGATCCCTCTTGAGCATGTATGCTTCTGCTACTTGTTCTACATCAGACTTCTTCCGCAAACGGCGAAACGCTTTGACTCGGTGAGTTTCGCGGCATTCCGACTTCGATGCCCCGGTTGCCGAAATTCAGTTGCCTTTGAATTTCGGGTGATCCCTCTTGAGCATGTATGCTTCTGCTACTTGTTCTACATCAGACTTCTTCCGCAAACGGCGAAACGCTTTGACTCGGTGAGTTTCGCGGCATTCCGACTTCGATGCCCCGGTTGCCGAAATTCAGTTGCCTTTGAATTTCGGGTGATCCCTCTTGAGCATGTATGCTTCTGCTACTTGTTCTACATCAGACTTCTTCCGCAAACGGCGAAACGCTTTGACTCGGTGAGTTTCGCGGCATTCCGACTTCGATGCCCCGGTTGCCGAAATTCAGTTGCCTTTGAATTTCGGGTGATCCCTCTTGAGCATGTATGCTTCTGCTACTTGTTCTACATCAGACTTCTTCCGCAAACGGCGAAACGCTTTGACTCGGTGAGTTTCGCGGCATTCCGACTTCGATGCCCCGGTTGCCGAAATTCAGTTGCCTTTGAATTTCGGGTGATCCCTCTTGAGCATGTATGCTTCTGCTACTTGTTCTACATCAGACTTCTTCCGCAAACGGCGAAACGCTTTGACTCGGTGAGTTTCGCGGCATTCCGACTTCGATGCCCCGGTTGCCGAAATTCAGTTGCCTTTGAATTTCGGGTGATCCCTCTTGAGCATGTATGCTTCTGCTACTTGTTCTACATCAGACTTCTTCCGCAAACGGCGAAACGCTTTGACTCGGTGAGTTTCGCGGCATTCCGACTTCGATGCCCCGGTTGCCGAAATTCAGTTGCCTTTGAATTTCGGGTGATCCCTCTTGAGCATGTATGCTTCTGCTACTTGTTCTACATCAGACTTCTTCCGCAAACGGCGAAACGCTTTGACTCGGTGAGTTTCGCGGCATTCCGACTTCGATGCCCCGGTTGCCGAAATTCAGTTGCCTTTGAATTTCGGGTGATCCCTCTTGAGCATGTATGCTTCTGCTACTTGTTCTACATCAGACTTCTTCCGCAAACGGCGAAACGCTTTGACTCGGTGAGTTTCGCGGCATTCCGACTTCGATGCCCCGGTTGCCGAAATTCAGTTGCCTTTGAATTTCGGGTGATCCCTCTTGAGCATGTATGCTTCTGCTACTTGTTCTACATCAGACTTCTTCCGCAAACGGCGAAACGCTTTGACTCGGTGAGTTTCGCGGCATTCCGACTTCGATGCCCCGGTTGCCGAAATTCAGTTGCCTTTGAATTTCGGGTGATCCCTCTTGAGCATGTATGCTTCTGCTACTTGTTCTACATCAGACTTCTTCCGCAAACGGCGAAACGCTTTGACTCGGTGAGTTTCGCGGCATTCCGACTTCGATGCCCCGGTTGCCGAAATTCAGTTGCCTTTGAATTTCGGGTGATCCCTCTTGAGCATGTATGCTTCTGCTACTTGTTCTACATCAGACTTCTTCCGCAAACGGCGAAACGCTTTGACTCGGTGAGTTTCGCGGCATTCCGACTTCGATTCCCCGGTTGCCGAAATTCAGTTGCCTTTGAATTTCGGGTGATCCCTCTTGAGCATGTATGCTTCTGCTACTTGTTCTACATCAGACTTCTTCCGCAAACGGCGAAACGCTTTGACTCGGTGAGTTTCGCGGCATTCCGACTTCGATGCCCCGGTTGCCGAAATTCAGTTGCCTTTGAATTTCGGGTGATCCCTCTTGAGCATGTATGCTTCTGCTACTTGTTCTACATCAGACTTCTTCCGCAAACGGCGAAACGCTTTGACTCGGTGAGTTTCGCGGCATTCCGACTTCGATTCCCGGTTGCCGAAATTCAGTTGCCTTTGAATTTCGGGTGATCCCTCTTGAGCATGTATGCTTCTGCTACTTGTTCTACATCAGACTTCTTCCGCAAACGGCGAAACGCTTTGACTCGGTGAGTTTCGCGGCATTCCGACTTCGATGCCCCGGTTGCCGAAATTCAGTTGCCTTTGAATTTCGGGTGATCCCTCTTGAGCATGTATGCTTCTGCTACTTGTTCTACATCAGACTTCTTCCGCAAACGGCGAAACGCTTTGACTCGGTGAGTTTCGCGGCATTCCGACTTCGATGCCCCGGTTGCCGAAATTCAGTTGCCTTTGAATTTCGGGTGATCCCTCTTGAGCATGTATGCTTCTGCTACTTGTTCTACATCAGACTTCTTCCGCAAACGGCGAAACGCTTTGACTCGGTGAGTTTCGCGGCATTCCGACTTCGATGCCCCGGTTGCCGAAATTCAGTTGCCTTTGAATTTCGGGTGATCCCTCTTGAGCATGTATGCTTCTGCTACTTGTTCTACATCAGACTTCTTCCGCAAACGGCGAAACGCTTTGACTCGGTGAGTTTCGCGGCATTCCGACTTCGATGCCCGGTTGCCGAAATTCAGTTGCCTTTGAATTTCGGGTGATCCCTCTTGAGCATGTATGCTTCTGCTACTTGTTCTACATCAGACTTCTTCCGCAAACGGGGAAACGCTTTGACTCGGTGAGTTTCGCGGCATTCCGACTTCGATGCCCCGGTTGCCGAAATTCAGTTGCCTTTGAATTTCGGGTGATCCCTCTTGAGCATGTATGCTTCTGCTACTTGTTCTACATCAGACTTCTTCCGCAAACGGCGAAACGCTTTGACTCGGTGAGTTTCGCGGCATTCCGACTTCGATGCCCGGTTGCCGAAATTCAGTTGCCTTTGAATTTCGGGTGATCCCTCTTGAGCATGTATGCTTCTGCTACTTGTTCTACATCAGACTTCTTCCGCAAACGGCGAAACGCTTTGACTCGGTGAGTTTCGCGGCATTCCGACTTCGATGCCCCGGTTGCCGAAATTCAGTTGCCTTTGAATTTCGGGTGATCCCTCTTGAGCATGTATGCTTCTGCTACTTGTTCTACATCAGACTTCTTCCGCAAACGGCGAAACGCTTTGACTCGGTGAGTTTCGCGGCATTCCGACTTCGATTCCCGGTTGCCGAAATTCAGTTGCCTTTGAATTTCGGGTGATCCCTCTTGAGCATGTATGCTTCTGCTACTTGTTCTACATCAGACTTCTTCCGCAAACGGCGAAACGCTTTGACTCGGTGAGTTTCGCGGCATTCCGACTTCGATTCCCCGGTTGCCGAAATTCAGTTGCCTTTGAATTTCGGGTGATCCCTCTTGAGCATGTATGCTTCTGCTACTTGTTCTACATCAGACTTCTTCCGCAAACGGCGAAACGCTTTGACTCGGTGAGTTTCGCGGCATTCCGACTTCGATTCCCGGTTGCCGAAATTCAGTTGCCTTTGAATTTCGGGTGATCCCTCTTGAGCATGTATGCTTCTGCTACTTGTTCTACATCAGACTTCTTCCGCAAACGGCGAAACGCTTTGACTCGGTGAGTTTCGCGGCATTCCGACTTCGATTCCCCGGTTGCCGAAATTCAGTTGCCTTTGAATTTCGGGTGATCCCTCTTGAGCATGTATGCTTCTGCTACTTGTTCTACATCAGACTTCTTCCGCAAACGGCGAAACGCTTTGACTCGGTGAGTTTCGCGGCATTCCGACTTCGATGCCCCGGTTGCCGAAATTCAGTTGCCTTTGAATTTCGGGTGATCCCTCTTGAGCATGTATGCTTCTGCTACTTGTTCTACATCAGACTTCTTCCGCAAACGGCGAAACGCTTTGACTCGGTGAGTTTCGCGGCATTCCGACTTCGATGCCCCGGTTGCCGAAATTCAGTTGCCTTTGAATTTCGGGTGATCCCTCTTGAGCATGTATGCTTCTGCTACTTGTTCTACATCAGACTTCTTCCGCAAACGGCGAAACGCTTTGACTCGGTGAGTTTCGCGGCATTCCGACTTCGATGCCCCGGTTGCCGAAATTCAGTTGCCTTTGAATTTCGGGTGATCCCTCTTGAGCATGTATGCTTCTGCTACTTGTTCTACATCAGACTTCTTCCGCAAACGGCGAAACGCTTTGACTCGGTGAGTTTCGCGGCATTCCGACTTCGATGCCCCGGTTGCCGAAATTCAGTTGCCTTTGAATTTCGGGTGATCCCTCTTGAGCATGTATGCTTCTGCTACTTGTTCTACATCAGACTTCTTCCGCAAACGGCGAAACGCTTTGACTCGGTGAGTTTCGCGGCATTCCGACTTCGATGCCCCGGTTGCCGAAATTCAGTTGCCTTTGAATTTCGGGTGATCCCTCTTGAGCATGTATGCTTCTGCTACTTGTTCTACATCAGACTTCTTCCGCAAACGGCGAAACGCTTTGACTCGGTGAGTTTCGCGGCATTCCGACTTCGATCCCCGGTTGCCGAAATTCAGTTGCCTTTGAATTTCGGGTGATCCCTCTTGAGCATGTATGCTTCTGCTACTTGTTCTACATCAGACTTCTTCCGCAAACGGGAAACGCTTTGACTCGGTGAGTTTCGCGGCATTCCGACTTCGATGCCCCGGTTGCCGAAATTCAGTTGCCTTTGAATTTCGGGTGATCCCTCTTGAGCATGTATGCTTCTGCTACTTGTTCTACATCAGACTTCTTCCGCAAACGGCGAAACGCTTTGACTCGGTGAGTTTCGCGGCATTCCGACTTCGATTCCCGGTTGCCGAAATTCAGTTGCCTTTGAATTTCGGGTGATCCCTCTTGAGCATGTATGCTTCTGCTACTTGTTCTACATCAGACTTCTTCCGCAAACGGCGAAACGCTTTGACTCGGTGAGTTTCGCGGCATTCCGACTTCGATGCCCCGGTTGCCGAAATTCAGTTGCCTTTGAATTTCGGGTGATCCCTCTTGAGCATGTATGCTTCTGCTACTTGTTCTACATCAGACTTCTTCCGCAAACGGCGAAACGCTTTGACTCGGTGAGTTTCGCGGCATTCCGACTTCGATGCCCCGGTTGCCGAAATTCAGTTGCCTTTGAATTTCGGGTGATCCCTCTTGAGCATGTATGCTTCTGCTACTTGTTCTACATCAGACTTCTTCCGCAAACGGCGAAACGCTTTGACTCGGTGAGTTTCGCGGCATTCCGACTTCGATGCCCCGGTTGCCGAAATTCAGTTGCCTTTGAATTTCGGGTGATCCCTCTTGAGCATGTATGCTTCTGCTACTTGTTCTACATCAGACTTCTTCCGCAAACGGCGAAACGCTTTGACTCGGTGAGTTTCGCGGCATTCCGACTTCGATGCCCCGGTTGCCGAAATTCAGTTGCCTTTGAATTTCGGGTGATCCCTCTTGAGCATGTATGCTTCTGCTACTTGTTCTACATCAGACTTCTTCCGCAAACGGTGAAACGCTTTGACTCGGTGAGTTTCGCGGCATTCCGACTTCGATTCCCCGGTTGCCGAAATTCAGTTGCCTTTGAATTTCGGGTGACCCCTCTTCAGCATGTATGCTTCTGCTACTTGTTCTACATCAGACTTCTTTCGCAAATGGGGATACGCTTTAAATCGGTGAATTTCGCGGCATTCCAACTTCGATGCCCCGGTTGCCGAAATTCAGTTGCCTTTGAATTTCGGGTGACCCCTCTTGACCATGTATGCTTCTGCTACTTGTTCTACATCAGTACTCCCTTCGCAAACGGCGTAAAACTTTGACTCGGGAATTTTCGCGGCATTCCGACTTCGATGCCCCGGTTGCCGAAAATTAGTTCCCGTTGAATTTCTTGATCCCTCTTGAGCATGTTATGCTTTCAGCTACCTTGTCCTACAATCAAACTTCCTTCCAAAACAGCAAAAAGCTGTGACTTGGTGAGTTTATCGGCATTCCGACTTCGATGCCCTGGTTGCCGAAATTCAGTTCCCTTTTGAATTTCTTGAGATCCCACTTGAGCATGGATGCTTCAGCTACTTGTTCTCCTTCAGACTTCCTTCCGCATTTAGCGAAACGCTTTGACTCGGTGAGTTTCGCAGGCATTCCGACTTCGATGCCCCGGTTGCCGAAATTCAGTTGCCTTTGAATTTCGGGTGAGCCCCTCTTTAGCATGTATGCTTCTGGTACTTGGTCTACATCAGACTTCCATTTTTTCCTTCCGCAAACGGCGAAACGCTTTGACTCCGTTATGTGCGCGTCATTCCGACTTCCGATGCCCCGGTTTGCCGAAATTCTGTTGCCTTTTATATTTCGGGGAAGCCCTCTTGAGCATGTATGCCTTCTGCTACTTGTGCTACTTCAGACTTCCCTTCCGCAAAACGCGAAACGCTTTGACTCCAGTTTCGCGGCATTCCGACTTCGATGCCCCGGTTGCCGAAATTCTGTTGCCGTTGTAGTCGGGGGGATCCCTGTTGAGCAGGTATGCGGCGGTGTGAATGGACAGGTGTGGGGGGGGTTGTTGTGTGTTTTTTTTGTAAAAATTTACTTGTTCGACATCAGACTTCTTCCGCAATTAGCGAAACGCGGTGACTCGGTCTGTTTCCCGGCATGTCCGACTTCTAGGCCCCCATTGCCGAATATTCTGGGCCTTTGAATTATCGGGTGAAACCTCTTGAGCATGTATGCTTCTGCTACTTGTTCTATACATCAGACGTCCATCCCAAAAATGGCGAAACGCTTTGAACTCAGGCAGGTTCGCGGCAGGCCGCCTTCGATGCCCAGGTTGCCGAAATTCAGTTGCCTTTTAATTTCAGGTTACCCCTCTTGAGCATGTATGCTTCTGCGATCTTGTTTTTTTATTCTACAGCTACTTCCCTTCCGCAAATGGCAAAACGCGTTGACTCCGGTGAGTTTCGCGGCAATCCGACATCGATTCCCTGTTGCCGGAAATTCAGTTGCCTTTGAATTTCGGGTGATCCCCTCTGGAGCATGTATGCTTCTGCTACTTGTTCTACAATCAGACTTCCTCCGCAAACGGCGCAACGCTTTGACTCGGTGAGTTTTCGCGGTATGCCAACTTCGAGGCCCCGGTTGCCGAAATTCAGTTGCGTTTATATTTCGGGTGATCCCTCTTGAGCATGTATGCTTACTGCTTCTTGTTCTACTTCAGACTTCCTTCCGCAAACAGCGATAACGCTTTGACTCGGTGAGTTTCGCTATTCCGACTTCTGATGCCCCGGTTGCCGAAATTTGTTGCCTTTGAATTTCGGGTGATCCCTTTTGAGCAGGTATGCTTCTGCGACTTGTTTCTACGTCAGACTTCCTTCCGCAAGTACGAAACGCTTTGACTCGGTGAGTTTCGCGGCATTCCGACTTCGATGCCCAGTTTGCCGAAATTCAGTTGCCTTTTAATTTTGGGTGACCCCTCTTGAGCATGTATGCTTCACTACTTGTTCCTACATCAGACTTCTTCCGCAAACTGAGAAACGCTTTGACGCGGTGAGTTTCGTGCCATTCCGACTTCGATGCCCCGGTTGCCGGAATTCAGTGGCCTTTGAATTTCGGGTGAGCGCTTCTTGAGTCATGTATGCTTCTGCTACCTTTTCTACAGCAAGTTTTTCTTTTTTTTTTTTTTTTTTTTTTTTTTTTTTTTTTTTTTTTTTTTTTTCTTCCTTCCGCACTTACGGCGAAACACGTTGACTCGGTCAGTTACGCGGCATGCCGACGTCGATGCCCAAGGTTGCCGAAAGTGCCAGTGGCCTTTGAATTTCGAGTGACCCCTCTTGAGCATGTATGCTTCTGCTACTTGTTCTACATCAGACATTCCTTCCGCAAACGGCGAAACGCTTTGACTCGCAGTTTCGCGGCATTCCCGACATCGATGCCACGGTTGCCGAAATTCAGGTTGCCCTTTGGAATGTCGGGTGATCCCTTTTGAGCATGTATGCTTCCTCTACTTGTTCGACATCAGAATGTCCTTCCATTTACGGCGAAACGCTTTGACTCGGTGAGTTCCGCGGCATTCGGACTGCGATGCCCCGGTTGCCGAAATTCAGTTGCCTTTGAATTTCGGGTGACCCCTCTTGAGCATGTATGCTTCTGGTACGGTTCTAACATCAGACTTCCTTCCGCAAAGGGCGAAACGCTTTTGACGCGGAGAGTTTCGCGGCATTCCGACTTCGATGTCCCGGTTGCCGAAATTCAGTTGCCCTTTGAATTTCGGGTGATCCCCGCTTGAGCATGTAGGCTTCTGCTACTTGTTCTACTTCAGACTTCCTTTCCGCAAACGGCGAAACGCTTTGGGCACTCGGGGAGTTTCGCGGCATTCCGACTTCGATGCCCCGGATGCCGAAATTCTGTTGCCGTTTTGAATTGCGGGTGATCCCTCTTGAGCATGTATGCTTCTGCTACTTGTGCTACTTCAGACTTCCATCCGCAAACGGCGAAACGCTTTGTACTCGCGAGGTTCGCGCGCATTCCGACTTCGATGCCCCGGTTGCCGAAATTCTGTTGGCCTTTGAAATTTCGTGTGATCCCCTTTTGAGCATGTGATGGCTTCTGCGACTTCTTCTACATCAAACTTCCTTCCGCAATAAGCGAAACGCTTTGACTCGTCTAGTTTCCCCGCATGTCCGACTGCGATGCCCAGGTTGCCGAAATGCGTTTGCCTTTGAAGTTAGGGTGATCCCTCTTGAGCATGTATGCTTCTGCTACTTGTTCTACATCAGACTTCCATCCGAAAATGGCGAAACGCTTTGACTCGGGCAGTTTCGCGGCAGTCCGCCTTCGATGCCCAGTTTGCCCGAAATTCAGTTGCCTTTTAATTTCAGGTGATCCCGACTTGAGCATGTATGCTTCTGCTACTTGTTCTACATCTGACTTCCTTCGCAAATGGCAAAACGCTTTGACTCGGTGAGTTTTCGCGGCATTCCGACTTCGATGTCCCGGTTGCCGAAATTCTGTTGCCTTTGAATATCGGGGGATCCCTCGGAGCATTGATGCGTCTGCGACTTTGTTCTACATCAGACTTCCTTCCGCAAACGGCGAAATCGCTTGGACTCGGTGAGTTTCTCGTATCCCAACTTCGATGCCCCGGTTGCCGAAATTCTGTTGCTTTTTATATTTCGGGTGATCCCTCTTGAGCATTGTATGCTTCTGCTTCTTGTTCTACTTCAGACTTCTTCCGCAAACACGAAACGCTTTGACTCGAGTGAGTTTTCGCGGTTTCCGACTTCGATGCCCCGTTTGCCGATATTTTGTTGCCTTTGAATTTCGGGTGATCCCTTTTGAGCATGTATGCTTTTGCTACTTGTTCTACGTCAGACTTCCTTCCGCAATTAGCGAAACGCTTTGACTCGGTGAGTTTCGCGGCATTCCGACTTCGATGCCCCGGTTGCCGAAATTCAGTTGCCTTTTAATTTTGGGTGACCCCTCTTGAGCATGTATGCTTCAGCTACTTGTCCTACATCAGACTTCCTTCCGCAAACTGCGAAACGCTTTGACTCGGTGAGTTTCGTGGCATTCCGACTTCGATGCCCCGGTTGCCGAAATTCAGTGGCCTTTGAATTTCGGGTGATCGCTCTTGAGCATGTATGCTTCTGCTACTTGTTCTACATCAGACTTCCTTCCGCAATTAGCGAAACGCTTTGACTCGGTCAGTTTCGCGGCATTCCGACTTCGATGCCCTGGTTGCCGTAATTCAGTTGCCTTTTAATTACGGGTGAACCCCCTCTTGAGCATGTTATGCTTCTGCTACTTGTGCTTAACATCAGACTTCCTCCGCAAATGGCGAAACGCTTTGACTCGGTCAGTTTCGCGGCATTCCGACTTCGATGCCACGGTTGCCAAAATTCAGTTGCCTTTGAATTTCGGGTGATCCCTTTTGAGCATGTATGCTTCTGCTACTTGTTCTACATCAGACTTCCTTCCGCAATTAGCGAAACGCTTTGACTCGGTGAGTTTCGGCGGCTTTCCGACTTCGATGCCCCGGTCTGCCGAATATCAGTTGCCTTTGAATTTCGGGTGACCCCTCTGGAGCATGTATGCGTCTGGTACTTGGTCTACATCAGACTTCCTTCCGCAAAGGGCGAAACGCTTTGAACTCGGTGAGTTTCGCGGCATTCCGACTGCGATGTCCCGGTTGCCGAAAATTCAGGTGCCTTTGAAGTTCGGGTGATCCCTCTTGAGCTTGTATGCTTCTGCTACTTGTTCTACATCAGACTTCTTCCGCAACACGGCGAAACGCTTTGACTCGGTGAGTTTCGCGGCTTTCCGACGTCGATGCCCCGGTTGCCGAAATTCTGTTGCCTTTTTATATTTTCGGGTGATCCCTCTTGAGCATGTATGCTTCTGCTCACTTGTGTCTACTGCAGACTCCTTCCAGCATAGGGCCGAAAGACTGTGACTCGGCGAGTTTCGCGAGCAGCCGACTGCGTTGGCCACCGGTTGCCGAAATTTTGTTGCCTTTGAATTTTCGGGTGAGCCCTTTTGTGCATGTATGCGTCGGCTACTTCTTCTACAGCTGACTTCCTTCCGCAATTAGCGAAACGCTTTGGACTCGGTCAGTGTCCCCGCATTCCGACGTCTATGCCCCGGTTGCCGAAATTCTGTTGCCGTTTGAATTTAGGGGTGATCCCTATTGAGCATGTATGCTTCTGCTACGTGTTCTCCATCAGACTTCCATCCGAAAATGGCGAAACGCTGGACTCGGTCAGTTTCGCGGCATGCCGCCTTTCGATGCCCAGGTTGCCGATAATTCAGTTGCCTTTGAATTTCAGGTGACGCCCTCTTGAGCATGTATGCTTCTGCTACTTGTGCTACTGCGAACGTCCTGCCGCAAAGGGCAAAACGCTTTGACACGGTGAGTTTTCGCGGCATTCCGACTTCCGATGTCCGGTTAGCCGAAATTCAGTTGCCTTTGAATTTCGGGGGATCCCTCTTGAGCATGTTATGCTTCTGCTACTTGTTCTACATCAGACTCCTGCCGCAAACAGGCGAAACGCTTTGACTCGGTGAGTTTCGCGGTATTCCAACTTCGATGCCCCGGTTGCCGAAAGCTGTTGCCTTTGTATTTTGCGGGGGATCCCTCTTGAGCATGTTATGCTTCTGCTTCTTGTTCTACTTCAGATTTTTTTTTCTTCCTTCCGCAATCAGCTAAACGCTTTGACTCGGTGAGTTTCGCGTATACCAGACTTCGATGCCCCGGTTGCCGAAAATTTTGTTGCCTTTTGAATTTCGGGTGATCCCTTTTGAGCATGTATGCTTCTGCTACTTGTTCTACGTCAGACTCTCCTGCCGCAATTAGCGAAACGCTTTGTCTTCGGTGAGTGTTCGTCGGCTTTCCGACTTCGAGGCCCCGGTTGCCGAAATTCAGTTGCCGTTTAATTTTGGGTGACCCCTCTTGAGCATGTAGGCTTCAGCTACTTGTCCTACATCAGACTTCCTCCGCAAACGCGGAAACGCTTTGACTCGGTGATTTCCGTGGCAGTCCGTCTTCGATGCCCCGGTTGCCGAAATTCAGTTGCCTTTGAATTTCGGGTGATCGCTCTTGATGCATTGTATGCTTCCTGCTACTTGTGCTACATCAGTCTTCCTTCCGCAATTACGGCGAAAAGCTTTGACTCGGTCAGTTTCCCCGCATTCCGACTTCTAGCCCCGGTTGCCCGAAATTCTGTTGCCCTTGAATTAGGGTGAGCCCTCTGGAGCATGTATGCGTTCTGCTACTTGTTCTACATCAGACTTCCCATCCGAATATGGCGAAACGCTTTGACTCGGTCAGGTTTCGTCGCATTCCGCCTTCGATGCCCATTTGCCGAAATTCAGTTGCCTTTTTATTTTTCAGTTGACCCCTCTTGAGCATGTATGCTTCTGCTACTTGTTCTACATCAGACTTCTTCGCAAATGGGGAAACGCTTTGACTCGGTGAATTTCGC
>CM055350.1:30786858-30830864 GCA_029228515.1 Populus alba x Populus x berolinensis | reverse complement strand
TTTAGACTTTCTTCCGCAAACGGCGAAACGCTTTGACTCGGTGAGTTTTCGCGGCATTCCGACTTCGATGCTCCGTTCGTTGAAATTTAGTTGCCCTTGAATTTCGGGGGATCCCTCTTGAGCATGTATGCTTCTGCTACTTGTTCTACATCACACTTTCTTCCGCAAATGGCGAAACGCTTTGACTCGGTGAGTTTAGTGACATTCCGACTTCGATGCCCCGGTTGCCGAAATTCAGTTGCCCTTGAATTTCGGGTGATCCCTCTTGAGCATGTATGCTTCTGCTACTTGATCTACATCACACTTTCTTCCGCAAACGGCGATACGCTTCAACTCGGTGAGTTTCGCGGCATTCCGACTTCGATGCCCCGGTTGCCGAAATTCAGGTACCTTTGAATTTCGGGTGATCCCTCTTGAGCATGTATGCTTCTGCTACTTGTTCTACATCACACTTTCTTCCGCAAACGGCGAAACGCTTTGACTCGGTGAGTTTCGCGGCATTCCGACTTCGATGCCCCGGTTGCTGAAATTCAGTTGCCTTTGAATTTCGGGTGATCCCTCTTCAGCATGTATGCTTCTGCTACTTGTTCTACATCACACTTTCTTCCGCAAACAGCGAAACGCTTTGACTCGGTGAGTTTCGCGGCATTCCGACTTCGATGCCCCGGTTGCCGAAATTCAGTTGCCTTTGAATTTCGGGTGATCCCTCTTGAGCATGTATGCTTCTGCTACTTGTTCTACATCACACTTCCTTCCTCAAACGGCGAAACGCTTTAACTGGGTGACTTTCGCGGCATTCCGCCTTCGATAACCCGGTTGCCGAAATTCAGTTGCCATTGAATTTCGGGTGATCCCCCTTGAGCATGTATGCTTCTACTACTTGTTCTACATCACACTTTCTTCCGCAAACGGCGAAACGCTTTGACTCGGTGAGTTTCGCGGCATTCCGACTTCGATCCCCGGTTGCCGAAATTCAGTTGCCTTTGAATTTCGGGTGATCCCTCTTGAGCATGTATGCTTCTGCTACTTGTTCTACATCACACTTCTTCCGCAAACGGCGAAACGCTTTGACTCGGTGAGTTTCGCGGCATTCCGACTTCGATGCCCCGGTTGCCGAAATTCAGTTGCCTTTGAATTTCGGGTGATCCCTCTTGAGCATGTATGCTTCTGCTACTTGTTCTACATCAGACTTTCTTCCGCAAACGGCGAAACGCTTTGACTCGGTGAGTTTCGCGGCATTCCGACTTCGATGCCCGGTTGCCGAAATTCAGTTGCCTTTGAATTTCGGGTGATCCCTCTTGAGCATGTATGCTTCTGCTACTTGTTCTACATCACACTTCTTCCGCAAACGGCGAAACGCTTTGACTCGGTGAGTTTCGCGGCATTCCGACTTCGATCCCCGGTTGCCGAAATTCAGTTGCCTTTGAATTTCGGGTGATCCCTCTTGAGCATGTATGCTTCTGCTACTTGTTCTACATCAGACTTTCTTCCGCAAACGGCGAAACGCTTTGACTCGGTGAGTTTCGCGGCATTCCGACTTCGATGCCCCGGTTGCCGAAATTCAGTTGCCTTTGAATTTCGGGTGATCCCTCTTGAGCATGTATGCTTCTGCTACTTGTTCTACATCAGACTTTCTTCCGCAAACGGCGAAACGCTTTGACTCGGTGAGTTTCGCGGCATTCCGACTTCGATGCCCCGGTTGCCGAAATTCAGTTGCCTTTGAATTTCGGGTGATCCTCTTGAGCATGTATGCTTCTGCTACTTGTTCTACATCAGACTTTCTTCCGCAAACGGCGAAACGCTTTGGCTCGGTGAGTTTCGCGGCATTCCGACTACGATGCCCCGGTTGCCGAAATTCAGTTGCCTTTGAATTTCGGGTGATCCCTCTTGAGCATGTATGCTTCTGCTACTTGTTCTACATCAGACTTTCTTCCGCAAACGGCGAAACGCTTTGACTCGGTGAGTTTCGCGGCATTCCGACTTCGATGCCCCGGTTGCCGAAATTCAGTTGCCTTTGAATTTCGGGTGATCCCTCTTGAGCATGTATGCTTCTGCTACTTGTTCTACATCAGACTTTCTTCCCCAAACGGCGAAACGCTTTGACTCGGTGAGTTTCGCGGCATTCCTACTACGATGCCCCGGTTGCCGAAATTCAGTTGCCTTTGAATTTCGGGTGATCCCTCTTGAGCATGTATGCTTCTGCTACTTGTTCTACATCAGACTTTCTTCCACAAACGGCGAAACGCTTTGACTCGGTGAGTTTCGCGGCATTCCGACTACGATCCCCGGTTGCCGAAATTCAGTTGCCTTTGAATTTCGGTGATCCCTCTTGAGCATGTATGCTTCTGCTACTTGTTCTACATCATACTTTCTTCCGCAAACGGCGAAACGCTTTGACTCGGTGAGTTTCGCGGCATTCCGACTTCGATTCCCCGGTTTCCGAAATTCAGTTGCCTTTGAATTTCGGGTGATCCCTCTTGAGCATGCATGCTTCTGCTACTTGTTCTACATCATACTTTCTTCCACAAACGGCGAAACGCTTTGACTCCGTGAGTTTCGCTGCATTTCGACTTCGATGCCCCGGTTGCCAAAATTCAGTTGCCTTTGAATTTTGGGTCATCCTCTTGAGCATGTATGGTTCTGCTACTTGTTCTACATCACACTTTCTTCCGCAAACGGCGAAACGCTTTGACTCGGTGAGTTTCGCGGCATTCCGACTTCGATGCCCCGGTTGCCGAAATTCAGTTGCCTTTGAATTTCGGGTCATCCCTCTTGAGCATGTATGGTTCTGCTACTTGTTCTACATCATACTTTCTTCCGCAAACGGCGAAACGCTTTGACTCGGTGAGTTTCGCGGCATTCCGACTTCGATGCCCCGGTTGCCGAAATTCAGTTGCCTTTGAATTTTGGGTGATCCCTCTTGAGCATGTTTGCTTCTGCTACTTGTTCTACATCAAACTTTCTTCTGCAAACGGGGAAACGCTTTGATTCGGTGAGTTTCGCGGCATTCCGACTTCGATGCCCCGGTTGCCGAAATTCAGTTGCCTTGGAATTTCGGGTGATCCCTCTTGAGCATGTATGCTTCTGCTACTTGTTCTACATCACACTTTCTTCCGCAAACGGCGAAACGCTTTGACTCGGTGAGTTTCGCGGCATTCCGACTTCGATCCCCGGTTGCCGAAATTCAGTTGCCTTTGAATTTCGGGTGATCCCTCTTGAGCATGTATGCTTCTGCTACTTGTTCTACATCAGACTTTCTTCCGCAAACGGCGAAACGCTTTGACTCGGTGAGTTTCGCGGCATTCCGACTTCGATGCCCGGTTGCCGAAATTCAGTTGCCTTTGAATTTCGGGTGATCCCTCTTGAGCATGTATGCTTCTGCTACTTGTTCTACATCAGACTTTCTTCCGCAAACGGCGAAACGCTTTGACTCGGTGAGTTTCGCGGCATTCCGACTTCGATGCCCCGGTTGCCGAAATTCAGTTGCCTTTGAATTTCGGGTGATCCCTCTTGAGCATGTATGCTTCTGCTACTTGTTCTACATCACACTTTCTTCCGCAAACGGCGAAACGCTTTGACTCGGTGAGTTTCGCGGCATTCCGACTTCGATGCCCCGGTTGCCGAAATTCAGTTGCCTTTGAATTTCGGGTGATCCCTCTTGAGCATGTATGCTTCTGCTACTTGTTCTACATCAGACTTTCTTCCGCAAACGGCGAAACGCTTTGACTCGGTGAGTTTCGCGGCATTCCGACTTCGATGCCCCGGTTGCCGAAATTCAGTTGCCTTTGAATTTCGGGTGATCCCTCTTGAGCATGTATGCTTCTGCTACTTGTTCTACATCACACTTTCTTCCGCAAACGGCGAAACGCTTTGACTCGGTGAGTTTCGCGGCATTCCGACTTCGATGCCCCGGTTGCCGAAATTCAGTTGCCTTTGAATTTCGGGTGATCCCTCTTGAGCATGTATGCTTCTGCTACTTGTTCTACATCACACTTTCTTCCGCAAACGGCGAAACGCTTTGACTCGGTGAGTTTCGCGGCATTCCGACTTCGATGCCCGGTTGCCGAAATTCAGTTGCCTTTGAATTTCGGGTGATCCCTCTTGAGCATGTATGCTTCTGCTACTTGTTCTACATCACACTTTCTTCCGCAAACGGCGAAACGCTTTGACTCGGTGAGTTTCGCGGCATTCCGACTTCGATGCCCCGGTTGCCGAAATTCAGTTGCCTTTGAATTTCGGGTGATCCCTCTTGAGCATGTATGCTTCTGCTACTTGTTCTACATCAGACTTTCTTCCGCAAACGGCGAAACGCTTTGACTCGGTGAGTTTCGCGGCATTCCGACTTCGATCCCCGGTTGCCGAAATTCAGTTGCCTTTGAATTTCGGGTGATCCCTCTTGAGCATGTATGCTTCTGCTACTTGTTCTACATCAGACTTTCTTCCGCAAACGGCGAAACGCTTTGACTCGGTGAGTTTCGCGGCATTCCGACTTCGATGCCCCGGTTGCCGAAATTCAGTTGCCTTTGAATTTCGGGTGATCCCTCTTGAGCATGTATGCTTCTGCTACTTGTTCTACATCAGACTTTCTTCCGCAAACGGCGAAACGCTTTGACTCGGTGAGTTTCGCGGCATTCCGACTTCGATGCCCCGGTTGCCGAAATTCAGTTGCCTTTGAATTTCGGGTGATCCCTCTTGAGCATGTATGCTTCTGCTACTTGTTCTACATCACACTTTCTTCCGCAAACGGCGAAACGCTTTGACTCGGTGAGTTTCGCGGCATTCCGACTTCGATGCCCCGTTTGCCGAAATTCAGTTGCCCTTGAATTTCGGGTGATCTCTCTTGAGCATGTATGCTTCTGCTACTTGTTCTACATCACACTTTCTTCCGCAAACGGCGAAACGCTTTGACTCGGTGAGTTTCGCGGCATTCCGACTTCAGTGCCCCGGTTGCCGAAATTCAGGTACCTTTGAATTTCGGGGGATCCCTCTTGAGCATGTATGCTTCTGCTACTTGTTCTACATCACACTTTCTTCCGCAAACTGCGAAATGCTTTGACTCGGTGAGTTTCGCGGCATTCCGACTTCGATCGCCCGGTTGCTGAAATTCAGTTGCCTTTGAATTTCGGGTGATCCCTCTTGAGCATGTATGCTTCTGCTACTTGTTCTACATCACACTTTCTTCCGCAAACGGCGAAACGCTTTGACTCGGTGAGTTTCGCGGCATTCCGACTTCGATGCCCGGTTGCCGAAATTCAGTTGCCTTTGAATTTCGGGTGATCTCTTGAGCATGTATGCTTCTGCTACTTGTTCTACATCACACTTTCTTCCGCAAACGGCGAAACGCTTTGACTCGGTGAGTTTCGCGGCATTCCGACTTCGATGCCCCGGTTGCCGAAATTCAGTTGCCTTTGAATTTCGGGTGATCCCTCTTGAGCATGTATGCTTCTGCTACTTGTTCTACATCAGACTTTCTTCCGCAAACGGCGAAACGCTTTGACTCGGTGAGTTTCGCGGCATTCCGACTTCGATGCCCCGGTTGCCGAAATTCAGTTGCCTTTGAATTTCGGGTGATCCCTCTTGAGCATGTATGCTTCTGCTACTTGTTCTACATCACACTTTCTTCCGCAAACGGCGAAACGCTTTGACTCGGTGAGTTTCGCGGCATTCCGACTTCGATGCCCGGTTGCCGAAATTCAGTTGCCTTTGAATTTCGGGTGATCCCTCTTGAGCATGTATGCTTCTGCTACTTGTTCTACATCACACTTTTCCGCAAACGGCGAAACGCTTTGACTCGGTGAGTTTCGCGGCATTCCGACTTCGATGCCCGGTTGCCGAAATTCAGTTGCCTTTGAATTTCGGGTGATCCCTCTTGAGCATGTATGCTTCTGCTACTTGTTCTACATCACACTTTCTTCCGCAAACGGCGAAACGCTTTGACTCGGTGAGTTTCGCGGCATTCCGACTTCGATGCCCGGTTGCTGAAATTCAGTTGCCTTTGAATTTCGGGTGATCCCTCTTGAGCATGTATGCTTCTGCTACTTGTTCTACATCACACTTTCTTCCGCAAACGGCGAAACGCTTTGACTCGCTGAGTTTCGCGGCATTCCGACTTCGATGCCACGGTTGCCGAAATTCTGTTGCCTTTGAATTTCGGGTGATCCCTCTTGAGCATGTATGCTTCTGCTACTTGTTCTACATCAAACTTTCTTCCCCAAACGGCGAAACGCTTTGACTCGGTGAGTTTCGCGGCATTCCGACTTCGATCCCCGGTTTGCCGAAATTCAGTTGCCTTTGAATTTCGGGTGATCCCTCTTGAGCATGTATGCTTCTGCTACTTGTTCTACATCAGACTTTCTTCCGCAAACGGCGAAACGCTTTGACTCGGTTAGTTTCGCGGCATTCCTACTTCGATGTCCCGGTTGACGAAATTCAGTTGCCTTTCAATTTCGAGTGATCCCTCTTGAGCATGGATGCTTCTGCTACTTGTTCTACATCAGACTTCTTCTGCAAACGCCGAAACGCTTTAACTCGGTGAGTTTCGCGGCATTCCGGCTTCGATTCCCTGGTTGCTGCAATTCAGTTACCTTTGAATTTCGGGTGATCCCTCTTGAGCATGTATGCTTCTGCTACTTGTTCTACATAAGACTTTCTTCCGCAAACGGCGAAACGCTTTGACTCGGTGAGTTTCGCGGCATTCCAACTTCGATACCCCGGTTGCCGAAATTCAGTTGCCTTTGAATTTCGTGTGATCCCTCTTGAGCATGTATGCTTCTGCTGCTGGTTCTACATCATACTTTCTTCCACAAACGGCGAAACGCTTTGACTCGGTGAGTTTCGCGGCATTCCGACTTCGATGCCCCGGTTGCCGAAATTCAGTTGCCTTTGAATTTCGGGTGATCCCTCTTCAGCATGTATGCTTCTGCTACTTGTTCTACATCATACTTTCTTCCGCAAACGGCGAAACGCTTTGACTCGGTGAGTTTCGCGGCATTCCGACTTCGATGCCCCGGTTGCCGAAATTCAGTTGCCTTTGAATTTCGGGTGATCCCTCTTGAGCATGTATGCTTCTGCTACTTGTTCTACATAAGACTTTCTTCTGGAAACGGCGAAACGCTTTAACTCGGTGAGTTTCGCGGCATTCCGACTTCGATGCCCTGGTTGCCGAAATTCAGTTGCCTTTGAATTTCGGGTGATCCCTCTTGAGCATGTATGCTTCTTCTACTTGTTCTACATCAGACTTTCTTTCCACAAACGGCGAAACGCTTTGACTCGGTGAGTTTCGCGGCATTACGACTTCGATGCCCCGGTTGCCGAAATTTAGTTGCCTTTGAATTTCGGGTGATCCCACTTGAGCATGTATGCTTCCGCTACTTGCTGTACATAAGAGATTCTTCCGCAAACGGAGAAACGCTTTGACTCGATGAGTTTCGAGGCATTCCGACTTCGATGCCCCGGTTGCCGAAGTTCAGTTGCCTTTGAATTTCGGGTGATCCCACTTGAGCTTGTATGCTTCTGCTACTTGTAATACATCAGACCCTCTTCCACAAACGGCGATACGCTTTGACTCGGTGAATTTCGCGGCATTTCGACTTCGATGCCCCGGTTGCCGAAATTCAGTTCCCTTTGAATTTCGGGTGATCCCACTTGAGCATGTATGCTTCTGCTACTTGTTCTACATGAGACTTCCTTCCGCAAACGGCGAAACGCTTTGACTCGGTGAGTTTCGCGGCATTCCGACTTCGATGCCCGGTTGCCGAAATTCAGTTGCCTTTGAATTTCGGGTGATCCCTCTTGAGCATGTATGCTTCTGCTACTTGTTCTACAACTGACTACTTCCGCAAACGGCGAAACGCTTTGACCTCGGTGATGTTTCGAGCGGCATTTATTTCCGACTTCGATTTCCCCGGCTTTGCGGAAATTCAGTTGCCTTTGAATTTTTCGGGGGATCCCCTTTCTTGAGCATGTTGATTGTTTCGCCTACTTGTTCTAGCTACATCCAGACTTTCCTTGTCCCCGCAAACGCCGAAACGCTTTGACTACGGTTAGTTTCGCGCCATTCTGACTTCGATGCCCCGGTTGCCGGAAAATCAGTTGCCTTTGAAATTTCGTGTGATCCCTCATGAGCATGTATGCTATTCTGCTAACTATTCTACATCAGACCTTTCTTCCACAAACGGCGAAACGCTTCTGACTCTGCGAGTTCAGCGGCATTCCGACTTCGATGCCCCGACGCCGAAATTCAGTTGCCTTTGCATTTCGGGTTCGATCCCACTTGAGGCATGTTTGCTTCAACTACTTGTTCTACATCCACTTTCTTCCCCGCAAACGGCAAAAACCCTTTTGAACTCGTTGATTTCCGCGTGCATTCCGACAATCGATGCCCTTTTGCTGCCATTCAGTTGCCTTTGAATTTCGGGTGAACCCTCTTTAGAGCCTGTTTGCTTCTGCTACTTGTTCTACATCAGACTTTCCTTCCGCAACCGGCGAAACGCTTTGACTCGGATGAGTTTCGCTGCAATCTGACATTCGATAGCCTCCGTTACTGAAATACATTTCGCTTACCAATTTTCCCGGGTGATACCGCTTGAGCAAGCATACTTCTGCTACTTGTTACTGCATGAGCTTTTCTTCCACCAACGGCGAAACGCTTTGACTCGGTGAGTTTCGCGGCATTCCGACTTCGATGCCCTGGTTGCAGAAATTCAGTTGCCTTTCAATTTCGGGTGATCCCTCTTGAGCATGTATACTTCTGCTACTTGTTATGCATGAGACTTTCTTCCGCAAACGGCGAAACCCTTTGACTCGCTGAGTTTCGCGGCATTCCAACTTCGATGCCCCGGTTGCCGAAATTCAGTTGCCTTTGAATTTCGGGTGATCCTCTTGAGCATGTATGCTTCTGCTACTTGTTCTACATCAGACTTTCTTCCGCAAACGGCGAAACGCTTTGACTCGGTGAGTTTCGCGGCATTCCGACTTCGATGCCCGGTTGCCGAAATTCAGTTGCCTTTGAATTTCAGGTGATCCCTCTTCAGCATGTTTGCTTCTGCTACTTGTTCTACATCAGACTTTCTTCCGCAAACGGCGAAACGCTTTGACTCGGTGAGTTTCGCGGCATTCCGACTTCGATGCCCCGGTTGCAGAAATTCAGTTGCCTTTGAATTTCGGGTGATCCCTCTTGAGCATGTATGCTTCTGCTACTTGTTCTACATCAGACTTTCTTCCGCAAACGGCGAAACGCTTTGACTCGGTGAGTTTCGCGGCATTCCGACTTCGATGCCCGGTTGCTGAAATTCAGTTGCCTTTGAATTTCGGGTGATCCCTCTTGACCATGTATGCTTCCGCTACTTGTTCTACATCAGACTTTCTTCCGCAAACGGCGAAACACTTTGACTCGGTGAGTTTCGCGGCATTCCGACTTCGATGCCCCGGTTGCCGAAATTCAGTTGCCTTTGAATTTCGGGTGATCCCTCTTGAGCATGTATGCTTCTGCTACTTGTTCTACAACAGACTTTCTTCCGCAAACGGCGAAACGCTTTGACTCGGTGAGTTTCGCGGCATTCCGACTTCGATGCCCCGGTTGCCGAAATTCAGTTGCCTTTGAATTTCGGGTGATCTCTTGAGCATGTATGCTTCTGCTACTTGTTCTACATCAGACTTTCTTCCGCAAACGGCGAAACGCTTTGACTCGGTGAGTTTCGCGGCATTCCGACTTCGATGCCCCGGTTGCTGAAATTCAGTTGCCTTTGAATTTCGGGTGATCCCTCTTGAGCATGTATGCTTCTGCTACTTGTTCTACATCACACTTTCTTCCGCAAACGGCGAAACGCTTTGAATCGGTGAGTTTCGCGGCATTCCGACTTCGATGCCCCGGTTGCGAAATTCAGTTGCCTTTGAATTTCGGGTGATCCCTCTTGAGCATGTATGCTTCTGCTACTTGTTCTACATCAGACTTTCTTCCGCAAACGGCGAAACGCTTTGACTCGGTGAGTTTCGCGGCATTCCGACTTCGATGCCCCGGTTGCCGAAATTCAGTTGCCTTTGAATTTCGGGTGATCCCTCTTGAGCATGTATGCTTCTGCTACTTGTTCTACATCAGACTTTCTTCCGCAAACGGCGAAACGCTTTGACTCGGTGAGTTTCGCGGCATTCCGACTTCGATGCCCCGGTTGCCGAAATTCAGTTGCCTTTGAATTTCGGGTGATCCCTCTTGAGCATGTATGCTTCTGCTACTTGTTCTACATCAGACTTTCTTCCGCAAACGGCGAAACGCTTTGACTCGGTGAGTTTCGCGGCATTCCGACTTCGATGCCCGGTTGCCGAAATTCAGTTGCCTTTGAATTTCGGGTGATCCCTCTTGAGCATGTATGCTTCTGCTACTTGTTCTACATCAGACTTTCTTCCGCAAACGGCGAAACGCTTTGACTCGGTGAGTTTCGCGGCATTCCGACTTCGATGCCCCGGTTGCCGAAATTCAGTTGCCTTTGAATTTCGGGTGATCCCTCTTGAGCATGTATGCTTCTGCTACTTGTTCTACATCAGACTTTCTTCCGCAAACGGCGAAACGCTTTGACTCGGTGAGTTTCGCGGCATTCCGACTTCGATGCCCCGGTTGCCGAAATTCAGTTGCCTTTGAATTTCGGGTGATCCCTCTTGAGCATGTATGCTTCTGCTACTTGTTCTACATCAGACTTTCTTCCGCAAACGGCGAAACGCTTTGACTCGGTGAGTTTCGCGGCATTCCGACTTCGATGCCCCGGTTGCCGAAATTCAGTTGCCTTTGAATTTCGGGTGATCCCTCTTGAGCATGTATGCTTCTGCTACTTGTTCTACATCAGACTTTCTTCCGCAAACGGCGAAACGCTTTGACTCGGTGAGTTTCGCGGCATTCCGACTTCGATGCCCCGGTTGCCGAAATTCAGTTGCCTTTGAATTTCGGGTGATCCCTCTTGAGCATGTATGCTTCTGCT
The DNA here is from genome assembly GCA_029228515.1 of Populus alba x Populus x berolinensis. NCBI lineage: Eukaryota > Viridiplantae > Streptophyta > Magnoliopsida > Malpighiales > Salicaceae > Populus > Populus alba x Populus x berolinensis. The sequence continues at coordinate 30,819,897 of CM055350.1, read as the reverse complement.
ACTTGTTCTACATCAGACTTTCTTCCGCAAACGGCGAAACGCTTTGACTCGGTGAGTTTCGCGGCATTCCGACTTCGATGCCCCGGTTGCCGAAATTCAGTTGCCTTTGAATTTCGGGTGATCCCTCTTGAGCATGTATGCTTCTGCTACTTGTTCTACATCAGACTTTCTTCCGCAAACGGCGAAACGCTTTGACTCGGTGAGTTTCGCGGCATTCCGACTTCGATGCCCCGGTTGCCGAAATTCAGTTGCCTTTGAATTTCGGGTGATCCCTCTTGAGCATGTATGCTTCTGCTACTTGTTCTACATCAGACTTTCTTCCGCAAACGGCGAAACGCTTTGACTCGGTGAGTTTCGCGGCATTCCGACTTCGATGCCCCGGTTGCCGAAATTCAGTTGCCTTTGAATTTCGGGTGATCCCTCTTGAGCATGTATGCTTCTGCTACTTGTTCTACATCAGACTTTCTTCCGCAAACGGCGAAACGCTTTGACTCGGTGAGTTTCGCGGCATTCCGACTTCGATGCCCCGGTTGCCGAAATTCAGTTGCCTTTGAATTTCGGGTGATCCCTCTTGAGCATGTATGCTTCTGCTACTTGTTCTACATCAGACTTTCTTCCGCAAACGGCGAAACGCTTTGACTCGGTGAGTTTCGCGGCATTCCGACTTCGATGCCCCGGTTGCCGAAATTCAGTTGCCTTTGAATTTCGGGTGATCCCTCTTGAGCATGTATGCTTCTGCTACTTGTTCTACATCAGACTTTCTTCCGCAAACGGCGAAACGCTTTGACTCGGTGAGTTTCGCGGCATTCCGACTTCGATGCCCGGTTGCCGAAATTCAGTTGCCTTTGAATTTCGGGTGATCCCTCTTGAGCATGTATGCTTCTGCTACTTGTTCTACATCAGACTTTCTTCCGCAAACGGCGAAACGCTTTGACTCGGTGAGTTTCGCGGCATTCCGACTTCGATGCCCCGGTTGCCGAAATTCAGTTGCCTTTGAATTTCGGGTGATCCCTCTTGAGCATGTATGCTTCTGCTACTTGTTCTACATCAGACTTTCTTCCGCAAACGGCGAAACGCTTTGACTCGGTGAGTTTCGCGGCATTCCGACTTCGATGCCCCGGTTGCCGAAATTCAGTTGCCTTTGAATTTCGGGTGATCCCTCTTGAGCATGTATGCTTCTGCTACTTGTTCTACATCAGACTTTCTTCCGCAAACGGCGAAACGCTTTGACTCGGTGAGTTTCGCGGCATTCCGACTTCGATGCCCCGGTTGCCGAAATTCAGTTGCCTTTGAATTTCGGGTGATCCCTCTTGAGCATGTATGCTTCTGCTACTTGTTCTACATCAGACTTTCTTCCGCAAACGGCGAAACGCTTTGACTCGGTGAGTTTCGCGGCATTCCGACTTCGATGCCCCGGTTGCCGAAATTCAGTTGCCTTTGAATTTCGGGTGATCCCTCTTGAGCATGTATGCTTCTGCTACTTGTTCTACATCAGACTTTCTTCCGCAAACGGCGAAACGCTTTGACTCGGTGAGTTTCGCGGCATTCCGACTTCGATGCCCCGGTTGCCGAAATTCAGTTGCCTTTGAATTTCGGGTGATCCCTCTTGAGCATGTATGCTTCTGCTACTTGTTCTACATCAGACTTTCTTCCGCAAACGGCGAAACGCTTTGACTCGGTGAGTTTCGCGGCATTCCGACTTCGATGCCCCGGTTGCCGAAATTCAGTTGCCTTTGAATTTCGGGTGATCCCTCTTGAGCATGTATGCTTCTGCTACTTGTTCTACATCAGACTTTCTTCCGCAAACGGCGAAACGCTTTGACTCGGTGAGTTTCGCGGCATTCCGACTTCGATGCCCGGTTGCCGAAATTCAGTTGCCTTTGAATTTCGGGTGATCCCTCTTGAGCATGTATGCTTCTGCTACTTGTTCTACATCAGACTTTCTTCCGCAAACGGCGAAACGCTTTGACTCGGTGAGTTTCGCGGCATTCCGACTTCGATGCCCCGGTTGCCGAAATTCAGTTGCCTTTGAATTTCGGGTGATCCCTCTTGAGCATGTATGCTTCTGCTACTTGTTCTACATCAGACTTTCTTCCGCAAACGGCGAAACGCTTTGACTCGGTGAGTTTCGCGGCATTCCGACTTCGATGCCCCGGTTGCCGAAATTCAGTTGCCTTTGAATTTCGGGTGATCCCTCTTGAGCATGTATGCTTCTGCTACTTGTTCTACATCAGACTTTCTTCCGCAAACGGCGAAACGCTTTGACTCGGTGAGTTTCGCGGCATTCCGACTTCGATGCCCCGGTTGCCGAAATTCAGTTGCCTTTGAATTTCGGGTGATCCCTCTTGAGCATGTATGCTTCTGCTACTTGTTCTACATCAGACTTTCTTCCGCAAACGGCGAAACGCTTTGACTCGGTGAGTTTCGCGGCATTCCGACTTCGATGCCCCGGTTGCCGAAATTCAGTTGCCTTTGAATTTCGGGTGATCCCTCTTGAGCATGTATGCTTCTGCTACTTGTTCTACATCAGACTTTCTTCCGCAAACGGCGAAACGCTTTGACTCGGTGAGTTTCGCGGCATTCCGACTTCGATGCCCCGGTTGCCGAAATTCAGTTGCCTTTGAATTTCGGGTGATCCCTCTTGAGCATGTATGCTTCTGCTACTTGTTCTACATCAGACTTTCTTCCGCAAACGGCGAAACGCTTTGACTCGGTGAGTTTCGCGGCATTCCGACTTCGATGCCCCGGTTGCCGAAATTCAGTTGCCTTTGAATTTCGGGTGATCCCTCTTGAGCATGTATGCTTCTGCTACTTGTTCTACATCAGACTTTCTTCCGCAAACGGCGAAACGCTTTGACTCGGTGAGTTTCGCGGCATTCCGACTTCGATGCCCCGGTTGCCGAAATTCAGTTGCCTTTGAATTTCGGGTGATCCCTCTTGAGCATGTATGCTTCTGCTACTTGTTCTACATCAGACTTTCTTCCGCAAACGGCGAAACGCTTTGACTCGGTGAGTTTCGCGGCATTCCGACTTCGATGCCCCGGTTGCCGAAATTCAGTTGCCTTTGAATTTCGGGTGATCCCTCTTGAGCATGTATGCTTCTGCTACTTGTTCTACATCAGACTTTCTTCCGCAAACGGCGAAACGCTTTGACTCGGTGAGTTTCGCGGCATTCCGACTTCGATGCCCCGGTTGCCGAAATTCAGTTGCCTTTGAATTTCGGGTGATCCCTCTTGAGCATGTATGCTTCTGCTACTTGTTCTACATCAGACTTTCTTCCGCAAACGGCGAAACGCTTTGACTCGGTGAGTTTCGCGGCATTCCGACTTCGATGCCCCGGTTGCCGAAATTCAGTTGCCTTTGAATTTCGGGTGATCCCTCTTGAGCATGTATGCTTCTGCTACTTGTTCTACATCAGACTTTCTTCCGCAAACGGCGAAACGCTTTGACTCGGTGAGTTTCGCGGCATTCCGACTTCGATGCCCCGGTTGCCGAAATTCAGTTGCCTTTGAATTTCGGGTGATCCCTCTTGAGCATGTATGCTTCTGCTACTTGTTCTACATCAGACTTTCTTCCGCAAACGGCGAAACGCTTTGACTCGGTGAGTTTCGCGGCATTCCGACTTCGATGCCCCGGTTGCCGAAATTCAGTTGCCTTTGAATTTCGGGTGATCCCTCTTGAGCATGTATGCTTCTGCTACTTGTTCTACATCAGACTTTCTTCCGCAAACGGCGAAACGCTTTGACTCGGTGAGTTTCGCGGCATTCCGACTTCGATGCCCCGGTTGCCGAAATTCAGTTGCCTTTGAATTTCGGGTGATCCCTCTTGAGCATGTATGCTTCTGCTACTTGTTCTACATCAGACTTTCTTCCGCAAACGGCGAAACGCTTTGACTCGGTGAGTTTCGCGGCATTCCGACTTCGATGCCCCGGTTGCCGAAATTCAGTTGCCTTTGAATTTCGGGTGATCCCTCTTGAGCATGTATGCTTCTGCTACTTGTTCTACATCAGACTTTCTTCCGCAAACGGCGAAACGCTTTGACTCGGTGAGTTTCGCGGCATTCCGACTTCGATGCCCCGGTTGCCGAAATTCAGTTGCCTTTGAATTTCGGGTGATCCCTCTTGAGCATGTATGCTTCTGCTACTTGTTCTACATCAGACTTTCTTCCGCAAACGGCGAAACGCTTTGACTCGGTGAGTTTCGCGGCATTCCGACTTCGATGCCCCGGTTGCCGAAATTCAGTTGCCTTTGAATTTCGGGTGATCCCTCTTGAGCATGTATGCTTCTGCTACTTGTTCTACATCAGACTTTCTTCCGCAAACGGCGAAACGCTTTGACTCGGTGAGTTTCGCGGCATTCCGACTTCGATGCCCGGTTGCCGAAATTCAGTTGCCTTTGAATTTCGGGTGATCCCTCTTGAGCATGTATGCTTCTGCTACTTGTTCTACATCAGACTTTCTTCCGCAAACGGCGAAACGCTTTGACTCGGTGAGTTTCGCGGCATTCCGACTTCGATGCCCCGGTTGCCGAAATTCAGTTGCCTTTGAATTTCGGGTGATCCCTCTTGAGCATGTATGCTTCTGCTACTTGTTCTACATCAGACTTTCTTCCGCAAACGGCGAAACGCTTTGACTCGGTGAGTTTCGCGGCATTCCGACTTCGATGCCCCGGTTGCCGAAATTCAGTTGCCTTTGAATTTCGGGTGATCCCTCTTGAGCATGTATGCTTCTGCTACTTGTTCTACATCAGACTTTCTTCCGCAAACGGCGAAACGCTTTGACTCGGTGAGTTTCGCGGCATTCCGACTTCGATGCCCCGGTTGCCGAAATTCAGTTGCCTTTGAATTTCGGGTGATCCCTCTTGAGCATGTATGCTTCTGCTACTTGTTCTACATCAGACTTTCTTCCGCAAACGGCGAAACGCTTTGACTCGGTGAGTTTCGCGGCATTCCGACTTCGATGCCCCGGTTGCCGAAATTCAGTTGCCTTTGAATTTCGGGTGATCCCTCTTGAGCATGTATGCTTCTGCTACTTGTTCTACATCAGACTTTCTTCCGCAAACGGCGAAACGCTTTGACTCGGTGAGTTTCGCGGCATTCCGACTTCGATGCCCCGGTTGCCGAAATTCAGTTGCCTTTGAATTTCGGGTGATCCCTCTTGAGCATGTATGCTTCTGCTACTTGTTCTACATCAGACTTTCTTCCGCAAACGGCGAAACGCTTTGACTCGGTGAGTTTCGCGGCATTCCGACTTCGATGCCCCGGTTGCCGAAATTCAGTTGCCTTTGAATTTCGGGTGATCCCTCTTGAGCATGTATGCTTCTGCTACTTGTTCTACATCAGACTTTCTTCCGCAAACGGCGAAACGCTTTGACTCGGTGAGTTTCGCGGCATTCCGACTTCGATGCCCCGGTTGCCGAAATTCAGTTGCCTTTGAATTTCGGGTGATCCCTCTTGAGCATGTATGCTTCTGCTACTTGTTCTACATCAGACTTTCTTCCGCAAACGGCGAAACGCTTTGACTCGGTGAGTTTCGCGGCATTCCGACTTCGATGCCCGGTTGCCGAAATTCAGTTGCCTTTGAATTTCGGGTGATCCCTCTTGAGCATGTATGCTTCTGCTACTTGTTCTACATCAGACTTTCTTCCGCAAACGGCGAAACGCTTTGACTCGGTGAGTTTCGCGGCATTCCGACTTCGATGCCCCGGTTGCCGAAATTCAGTTGCCTTTGAATTTCGGGTGATCCCTCTTGAGCATGTATGCTTCTGCTACTTGTTCTACATCAGACTTCTTCCGCAAACGGCGAAACGCTTTGACTCGGTGAGTTTCGCGGCATTCCGACTTCGATGCCCCGGTTGCCGAAATTCAGTTGCCTTTGAATTTCGGGTGATCCCTCTTGAGCATGTATGCTTCTGCTACTTGTTCTACATCAGACTTCTTCCGCAAACGGCGAAACGCTTTGACTCGGTGAGTTTCGCGGCATTCCGACTTCGATGCCCCGGTTGCCGAAATTCAGTTGCCTTTGAATTTCGGGTGATCCCTCTTGAGCATGTATGCTTCTGCTACTTGTTCTACATCAGACTTTCTTCCGCAAACGGCGAAACGCTTTGACTCGGTGAGTTTCGCGGCATTCCGACTTCGATGCCCCGGTTGCCGAAATTCAGTTGCCTTTGAATTTCGGGTGATCCCTCTTGAGCATGTATGCTTCTGCTACTTGTTCTACATCAGACTTTCTTCCGCAAACGGCGAAACGCTTTGACTCGGTGAGTTTCGCGGCATTCCGACTTCGATGCCCCGGTTGCCGAAATTCAGTTGCCTTTGAATTTCGGGTGATCCCTCTTGAGCATGTATGCTTCTGCTACTTGTTCTACATCAGACTTTCTTCCGCAAACGGCGAAACGCTTTGACTCGGTGAGTTTCGCGGCATTCCGACTTCGATGCCCCGGTTGCCGAAATTCAGTTGCCTTTGAATTTCGGGTGATCCCTCTTGAGCATGTATGCTTCTGCTACTTGTTCTACATCAGACTTTCTTCCGCAAACGGCGAAACGCTTTGACTCGGTGAGTTTCGCGGCATTCCGACTTCGATGCCCCGGTTGCCGAAATTCAGTTGCCTTTGAATTTCGGGTGATCCCTCTTGAGCATGTATGCTTCTGCTACTTGTTCTACATCAGACTTTCTTCCGCAAACGGCGAAACGCTTTGACTCGGTGAGTTTCGCGGCATTCCGACTTCGATGCCCCGGTTGCCGAAATTCAGTTGCCTTTGAATTTCGGGTGATCCCTCTTGAGCATGTATGCTTCTGCTACTTGTTCTACATCAGACTTTCTTCCGCAAACGGCGAAACGCTTTGACTCGGTGAGTTTCGCGGCATTCCGACTTCGATGCCCCGGTTGCCGAAATTCAGTTGCCTTTGAATTTCGGGTGATCCCTCTTGAGCATGTATGCTTCTGCTACTTGTTCTACATCAGACTTTCTTCCGCAAACGGCGAAACGCTTTGACTCGGTGAGTTTCGCGGCATTCCGACTTCGATGCCCCGGTTGCCGAAATTCAGTTGCCTTTGAATTTCGGGTGATCCCTCTTGAGCATGTATGCTTCTGCTACTTGTTCTACATCAGACTTTCTTCCGCAAACGGCGAAACGCTTTGACTCGGTGAGTTTCGCGGCATTCCGACTTCGATGCCCCGGTTGCCGAAATTCAGTTGCCTTTGAATTTCGGGTGATCCCTCTTGAGCATGTATGCTTCTGCTACTTGTTCTACATCAGACTTTCTTCCGCAAACGGCGAAACGCTTTGACTCGGTGAGTTTCGCGGCATTCCGACTTCGATGCCCCGGTTGCCGAAATTCAGTTGCCTTTGAATTTCGGGTGATCCCTCTTGAGCATGTATGCTTCTGCTACTTGTTCTACATCAGACTTTCTTCCGCAAACGGCGAAACGCTTTGACTCGGTGAGTTTCGCGGCATTCCGACTTCGATGCCCCGGTTGCCGAAATTCAGTTGCCTTTGAATTTCGGGTGATCCCTCTTGAGCATGTATGCTTCTGCTACTTGTTCTACATCAGACTTTCTTCCGCAAACGGCGAAACGCTTTGACTCGGTGAGTTTCGCGGCATTCCGACTTCGATGCCCCGGTTGCCGAAATTCAGTTGCCTTTGAATTTCGGGTGATCCCTCTTGAGCATGTATGCTTCTGCTACTTGTTCTACATCAGACTTTCTTCCGCAAACGGCGAAACGCTTTGACTCGGTGAGTTTCGCGGCATTCCGACTTCGATGCCCGGTTGCCGAAATTCAGTTGCCTTTGAATTTCGGGTGATCCCTCTTGAGCATGTATGCTTCTGCTACTTGTTCTACATCAGACTTCTTCCGCAAACGGCGAAACGCTTTGACTCGGTGAGTTTCGCGGCATTCCGACTTCGATGCCCCGGTTGCCGAAATTCAGTTGCCTTTGAATTTCGGGTGATCCCTCTTGAGCATGTATGCTTCTGCTACTTGTTCTACATCAGACTTTCTTCCGCAAACGGCGAAACGCTTTGACTCGGTGAGTTTCGCGGCATTCCGACTTCGATGCCCCGGTTGCCGAAATTCAGTTGCCTTTGAATTTCGGGTGATCCCTCTTGAGCATGTATGCTTCTGCTACTTGTTCTACATCAGACTTTCTTCCGCAAACGGCGAAACGCTTTGACTCGGTGAGTTTCGCGGCATTCCGACTTCGATGCCCCGGTTGCCGAAATTCAGTTGCCTTTGAATTTCGGGTGATCCCTCTTGAGCATGTATGCTTCTGCTACTTGTTCTACATCACTTCTTCTTCCGCAAACGGCGAAACGCTTTGACTCGGTGAGTTTCGCGGCATTCCGACTTCGATGCCCCGGTTGCCGAAATTCAGTTGCCTTTGAATTTCGGGTGATCCCTCTTGAGCATGTATGCTTCTGCTACTTGTTCTACATCAGACTTTCTTCCGCAAACGGCGAAACGCTTTGACTCGGTGAGTTTCGCGGCATTCCGACTTCGATGCCCGGTTGCCGAAATTCAGTTGCCTTTGAATTTCGGGTGATCCCTCTTGAGCATGTATGCTTCTGCTACTTGTTCTACATCAGACTTTCTTCCGCAAACGGCGAAACGCTTTGACTCGGTGAGTTTCGCGGCATTCCGACTTCGATGCCCCGGTTGCCGAAATTCAGTTGCCTTTGAATTTCGGGTGATCCCTCTTGAGCATGTATGCTTCTGCTACTTGTTCTACATCAGACTTTCTTCCGCAAACGGCGAAACGCTTTGACTCGGTGAGTTTCGCGGCATTCCGACTTCGATGCCCCGGTTGCCGAAATTCAGTTGCCTTTGAATTTCGGGTGATCCCTCTTGAGCATGTATGCTTCTGCTACTTGTTCTACATCAGACTTTCTTCCGCAAACGGCGAAACGCTTTGACTCGGTGAGTTTCGCGGCATTCCGACTTCGATGCCCCGGTTGCCGAAATTCAGTTGCCTTTGAATTTCGGGTGATCCCTCTTGAGCATGTATGCTTCTGCTACTTGTTCTACATCAGACTTTCTTCCGCAAACGGCGAAACGCTTTGACTCGGTGAGTTTCGCGGCATTCCGACTTCGATGCCCCGGTTGCCGAAATTCAGTTGCCTTTGAATTTCGGGTGATCCCTCTTGAGCATGTATGCTTCTGCTACTTGTTCTACATCAGACTTTCTTCCGCAAACGGCGAAACGCTTTGACTCGGTGAGTTTCGCGGCATTCCGACTTCGATGCCCGGTTGCCGAAATTCAGTTGCCTTTGAATTTCGGGTGATCCCTCTTGAGCATGTATGCTTCTGCTACTTGTTCTACATCAGACTTTCTTCCGCAAACGGCGAAACGCTTTGACTCGGTGAGTTTCGCGGCATTCCGACTTCGATGCCCCGGTTGCCGAAATTCAGTTGCCTTTGAATTTCGGGTGATCCCTCTTGAGCATGTATGCTTCTGCTACTTGTTCTACATCAGACTTCTTCCGCAAACGGCGAAACGCTTTGACTCGGTGAGTTTCGCGGCATTCCGACTTCGATGCCCCGGTTGCCGAAATTCAGTTGCCTTTGAATTTCGGGTGATCCCTCTTGAGCATGTATGCTTCTGCTACTTGTTCTACATCAGACTTTCTTCCGCAAACGGCGAAACGCTTTGACTCGGTGAGTTTCGCGGCATTCCGACTTCGATGCCCCGGTTGCCGAAATTCAGTTGCCTTTGAATTTCGGGTGATCCCTCTTGAGCATGTATGCTTCTGCTACTTGTTCTACATCAGACTTTCTTCCGCAAACGGCGAAACGCTTTGACTCGGTGAGTTTCGCGGCATTCCGACTTCGATGCCCCGGTTGCCGAAATTCAGTTGCCTTTGAATTTCGGGTGATCCCTCTTGAGCATGTATGCTTCTGCTACTTGTTCTACATCAGACTTTCTTCCGCAAACGGCGAAACGCTTTGACTCGGTGAGTTTCGCGGCATTCCGACTTCGATGCCCCGGTTGCCGAAATTCAGTTGCCTTTGAATTTCGGGTGATCCCTCTTGAGCATGTATGCTTCTGCTACTTGTTCTACATCAGACTTTCTTCCGCAAACGGCGAAACGCTTTGACTCGGTGAGTTTCGCGGCATTCCGACTTCGATGCCCCGGTTGCCGAAATTCAGTTGCCTTTGAATTTCGGGTGATCCCTCTTGAGCATGTATGCTTCTGCTACTTGTTCTACATCAGACTTTCTTCCGCAAACGGCGAAACGCTTTGACTCGGTGAGTTTCGCGGCATTCCGACTTCGATGCCCCGGTTGCCGAAATTCAGTTGCCTTTGAATTTCGGGTGATCCCTCTTGAGCATGTATGCTTCTGCTACTTGTTCTACATCAGACTTTCTTCCGCAAACGGCGAAACGCTTTGACTCGGTGAGTTTCGCGGCATTCCGACTTCGATGCCCCGGTTGCCGAAATTCAGTTGCCTTTGAATTTCGGGTGATCCCTCTTGAGCATGTATGCTTCTGCTACTTGTTCTACATCAGACTTTCTTCCGCAAACGGCGAAACGCTTTGACTCGGTGAGTTTCGCGGCATTCCGACTTCGATGCCCCGGTTGCCGAAATTCAGTTGCCTTTGAATTTCGGGTGATCCCTCTTGAGCATGTATGCTTCTGCTACTTGTTCTACATCAGACTTTCTTCCGCAAACGGCGAAACGCTTTGACTCGGTGAGTTTCGCGGCATTCCGACTTCGATGCCCCGGTTGCCGAAATTCAGTTGCCTTTGAATTTCGGGTGATCCCTCTTGAGCATGTATGCTTCTGCTACTTGTTCTACATCAGACTTTCTTCCGCAAACGGCGAAACGCTTTGACTCGGTGAGTTTCGCGGCATTCCGACTTCGATGCCCCGGTTGCCGAAATTCAGTTGCCTTTGAATTTCGGGTGATCCCTCTTGAGCATGTATGCTTCTGCTACTTGTTCTACATCAGACTTTCTTCCGCAAACGGCGAAACGCTTTGACTCGGTGAGTTTCGCGGCATTCCGACTTCGATGCCCCGGTTGCCGAAATTCAGTTGCCTTTGAATTTCGGGTGATCCCTCTTGAGCATGTATGCTTCTGCTACTTGTTCTACATCAGACTTTCTTCCGCAAACGGCGAAACGCTTTGACTCGGTGAGTTTCGCGGCATTCCGACTTCGATGCCCCGGTTGCCGAAATTCAGTTGCCTTTGAATTTCGGGTGATCCCTCTTGAGCATGTATGCTTCTGCTACTTGTTCTACATCAGACTTTCTTCCGCAAACGGCGAAACGCTTTGACTCGGTGAGTTTCGCGGCATTCCGACTTCGATGCCCCGGTTGCCGAAATTCAGTTGCCTTTGAATTTCGGGTGATCCCTCTTGAGCATGTATGCTTCTGCTACTTGTTCTACATCAGACTTTCTTCCGCAAACGGCGAAACGCTTTGACTCGGTGAGTTTCGCGGCATTCCGACTTCGATGCCCCGGTTGCCGAAATTCAGTTGCCTTTGAATTTCGGGTGATCCCTCTTGAGCATGTATGCTTCTGCTACTTGTTCTACATCAGACTTTCTTCCGCAAACGGCGAAACGCTTTGACTCGGTGAGTTTCGCGGCATTCCGACTTCGATGCCCCGGTTGCCGAAATTCAGTTGCCTTTGAATTTCGGGTGATCCCTCTTGAGCATGTATGCTTCTGCTACTTGTTCTACATCAGACTTTCTTCCGCAAACGGCGAAACGCTTTGACTCGGTGAGTTTCGCGGCATTCCGACTTCGATGCCCCGGTTGCCGAAATTCAGTTGCCTTTGAATTTCGGGTGATCCCTCTTGAGCATGTATGCTTCTGCTACTTGTTCTACATCAGACTTTCTTCCGCAAACGGCGAAACGCTTTGACTCGGTGAGTTTCGCGGCATTCCGACTTCGATGCCCCGGTTGCCGAAATTCAGTTGCCTTTGAATTTCGGGTGATCCCTCTTGAGCATGTATGCTTCTGCTACTTGTTCTACATCAGACTTTCTTCCGCAAACGGCGAAACGCTTTGACTCGGTGAGTTTCGCGGCATTCCGACTTCGATGCCCCGGTTGCCGAAATTCAGTTGCCTTTGAATTTCGGGTGATCCCTCTTGAGCATGTATGCTTCTGCTACTTGTTCTACATCAGACTTTCTTCCGCAAACGGCGAAACGCTTTGACTCGGTGAGTTTCGCGGCATTCCGACTTCGATGCCCCGGTTGCCGAAATTCAGTTGCCTTTGAATTTCGGGTGATCCCTCTTGAGCATGTATGCTTCTGCTACTTGTTCTACATCAGACTTTCTTCCGCAAACGGCGAAACGCTTTGACTCGGTGAGTTTCGCGGCATTCCGACTTCGATGCCCCGGTTGCCGAAATTCAGTTGCCTTTGAATTTCGGGTGATCCCTCTTGAGCATGTATGCTTCTGCTACTTGTTCTACATCAGACTTTCTTCCGCAAACGGCGAAACGCTTTGACTCGGTGAGTTTCGCGGCATTCCGACTTCGATGCCCCGGTTGCCGAAATTCAGTTGCCTTTGAATTTCGGGTGATCCCTCTTGAGCATGTATGCTTCTGCTACTTGTTCTACATCAGACTTTCTTCCGCAAACGGCGAAACGCTTTGACTCGGTGAGTTTCGCGGCATTCCGACTTCGATGCCCCGGTTGCCGAAATTCAGTTGCCTTTGAATTTCGGGTGATCCCTCTTGAGCATGTATGCTTCTGCTACTTGTTCTACATCAGACTTTCTTCCGCAAACGGCGAAACGCTTTGACTCGGTGAGTTTCGCGGCATTCCGACTTCGATGCCCCGGTTGCCGAAATTCAGTTGCCTTTGAATTTCGGGTGATCCCTCTTGAGCATGTATGCTTCTGCTACTTGTTCTACATCAGACTTTCTTCCGCAAACGGCGAAACGCTTTGACTCGGTGAGTTTCGCGGCATTCCGACTTCGATGCCCCGGTTGCCGAAATTCAGTTGCCTTTGAATTTCGGGTGATCCCTCTTGAGCATGTATGCTTCTGCTACTTGTTCTACATCAGACTTTCTTCCGCAAACGGCGAAACGCTTTGACTCGGTGAGTTTCGCGGCATTCCGACTTCGATGCCCCGGTTGCCGAAATTCAGTTGCCTTTGAATTTCGGGTGATCCCTCTTGAGCATGTATGCTTCTGCTACTTGTTCTACATCAGACTTTCTTCCGCAAACGGCGAAACGCTTTGACTCGGTGAGTTTCGCGGCATTCCGACTTCGATGCCCCGGTTGCCGAAATTCAGTTGCCTTTGAATTTCGGGTGATCCCTCTTGAGCATGTATGCTTCTGCTACTTGTTCTACATCAGACTTTCTTCCGCAAACGGCGAAACGCTTTGACTCGGTGAGTTTCGCGGCATTCCGACTTCGATGCCCCGGTTGCCGAAATTCAGTTGCCTTTGAATTTCGGGTGATCCCTCTTGAGCATGTATGCTTCTGCTACTTGTTCTACATCAGACTTTCTTCCGCAAACGGCGAAACGCTTTGACTCGGTGAGTTTCGCGGCATTCCGACTTCGATGCCCCGGTTGCCGAAATTCAGTTGCCTTTGAATTTCGGGTGATCCCTCTTGAGCATGTATGCTTCTGCTACTTGTTCTACATCAGACTTTCTTCCGCAAACGGCGAAACGCTTTGACTCGGTGAGTTTCGCGGCATTCCGACTTCGATGCCCCGGTTGCCGAAATTCAGTTGCCTTTGAATTTCGGGTGATCCCTCTTGAGCATGTATGCTTCTGCTACTTGTTCTACATCAGACTTTCTTCCGCAAACGGCGAAACGCTTTGACTCGGTGAGTTTCGCGGCATTCCGACTTCGATGCCCCGGTTGCCGAAATTCAGTTGCCTTTGAATTTCGGGTGATCCCTCTTGAGCATGTATGCTTCTGCTACTTGTTCTACATCAGACTTTCTTCCGCAAACGGCGAAACGCTTTGACTCGGTGAGTTTCGCGGCATTCCGACTTCGATGCCCCGGTTGCCGAAATTCAGTTGCCTTTGAATTTCGGGTGATCCCTCTTGAGCATGTATGCTTCTGCTACTTGTTCTACATCAGACTTTCTTCCGCAAACGGCGAAACGCTTTGACTCGGTGAGTTTCGCGGCATTCCGACTTCGATGCCCCGGTTGCCGAAATTCAGTTGCCTTTGAATTTCGGGTGATCCCTCTTGAGCATGTATGCTTCTGCTACTTGTTCTACATCAGACTTTCTTCCGCAAACGGCGAAACGCTTTGACTCGGTGAGTTTCGCGGCATTCCGACTTCGATGCCCCGGTTGCCGAAATTCAGTTGCCTTTGAATTTCGGGTGATCCCTCTTGAGCATGTATGCTTCTGCTACTTGTTCTACATCAGACTTTCTTCCGCAAACGGCGAAACGCTTTGACTCGGTGAGTTTCGCGGCATTCCGACTTCGATGCCCCGGTTGCCGAAATTCAGTTGCCTTTGAATTTCGGGTGATCCCTCTTGAGCATGTATGCTTCTGCTACTTGTTCTACATCAGACTTTCTTCCGCAAACGGCGAAACGCTTTGACTCGGTGAGTTTCGCGGCATTCCGACTTCGATGCCCCGGTTGCCGAAATTCAGTTGCCTTTGAATTTCGGGTGATCCCTCTTGAGCATGTATGCTTCTGCTACTTGTTCTACATCAGACTTTCTTCCGCAAACGGCGAAACGCTTTGACTCGGTGAGTTTCGCGGCATTCCGACTTCGATGCCCCGGTTGCCGAAATTCAGTTGCCTTTGAATTTCGGGTGATCCCTCTTGAGCATGTATGCTTCTGCTACTTGTTCTACATCAGACTTTCTTCCGCAAACGGCGAAACGCTTTGACTCGGTGAGTTTCGCGGCATTCCGACTTCGATGCCCCGGTTGCCGAAATTCAGTTGCCTTTGAATTTCGGGTGATCCCTCTTGAGCATGTATGCTTCTGCTACTTGTTCTACATCAGACTTTCTTCCGCAAACGGCGAAACGCTTTGACTCGGTGAGTTTCGCGGCATTCCGACTTCGATGCCCCGGTTGCCGAAATTCAGTTGCCTTTGAATTTCGGGTGATCCCTCTTGAGCATGTATGCTTCTGCTACTTGTTCTACATCAGACTTTCTTCCGCAAACGGCGAAACGCTTTGACTCGGTGAGTTTCGCGGCATTCCGACTTCGATGCCCCGGTTGCCGAAATTCAGTTGCCTTTGAATTTCGGGTGATCCCTCTTGAGCATGTATGCTTCTGCTACTTGTTCTACATCAGACTTTCTTCCGCAAACGGCGAAACGCTTTGACTCGGTGAGTTTCGCGGCATTCCGACTTCGATGCCCCGGTTGCCGAAATTCAGTTGCCTTTGAATTTCGGGTGATCCCTCTTGAGCATGTATGCTTCTGCTACTTGTTCTACATCAGACTTTCTTCCGCAAACGGCGAAACGCTTTGACTCGGTGAGTTTCGCGGCATTCCGACTTCGATGCCCCGGTTGCCGAAATTCAGTTGCCTTTGAATTTCGGGTGATCCCTCTTGAGCATGTATGCTTCTGCTACTTGTTCTACATCAGACTTTCTTCCGCAAACGGCGAAACGCTTTGACTCGGTGAGTTTCGCGGCATTCCGACTTCGATGCCCCGGTTGCCGAAATTCAGTTGCCTTTGAATTTCGGGTGATCCCTCTTGAGCATGTATGCTTCTGCTACTTGTTCTACATCAGACTTTCTTCCGCAAACGGCGAAACGCTTTGACTCGGTGAGTTTCGCGGCATTCCGACTTCGATGCCCCGGTTGCCGAAATTCAGTTGCCTTTGAATTTCGGGTGATCCCTCTTGAGCATGTATGCTTCTGCTACTTGTTCTACATCAGACTTTCTTCCGCAAACGGCGAAACGCTTTGACTCGGTGAGTTTCGCGGCATTCCGACTTCGATGCCCGGTTGCCGAAATTCAGTTGCCTTTGAATTTCGGGTGATCCCTCTTGAGCATGTATGCTTCTGCTACTTGTTCTACATCAGACTTTCTTCCGCAAACGGCGAAACGCTTTGACTCGGTGAGTTTCGCGGCATTCCGACTTCGATGCCCCGGTTGCCGAAATTCAGTTGCCTTTGAATTTCGGGTGATCCCTCTTGAGCATGTATGCTTCTGCTACTTGTTCTACATCAGACTTTCTTCCGCAAACGGCGAAACGCTTTGACTCGGTGAGTTTCGCGGCATTCCGACTTCGATGCCCCGGTTGCCGAAATTCAGTTGCCTTTGAATTTCGGGTGATCCCTCTTGAGCATGTATGCTTCTGCTACTTGTTCTACATCAGACTTCTTCCGCAAACGGCGAAACGCTTTGACTCGGTGAGTTTCGCGGCATTCCGACTTCGATGCCCCGGTTGCCGAAATTCAGTTGCCTTTGAATTTCGGGTGATCCCTCTTGAGCATGTATGCTTCTGCTACTTGTTCTACATCAGACTTTCTTCCGCAAACGGCGAAACGCTTTGACTCGGTGAGTTTCGCGGCATTCCGACTTCGATGCCCCGGTTGCCGAAATTCAGTTGCCTTTGAATTTCGGGTGATCCCTCTTGAGCATGTATGCTTCTGCTACTTGTTCTACATCAGACTTTCTTCCGCAAACGGCGAAACGCTTTGACTCGGTGAGTTTCGCGGCATTCCGACTTCGATGCCCCGGTTGCCGAAATTCAGTTGCCTTTGAATTTCGGGTGATCCCTCTTGAGCATGTATGCTTCTGCTACTTGTTCTACATCAGACTTTCTTCCGCAAACGGCGAAACGCTTTGACTCGGTGAGTTTCGCGGCATTCCGACTTCGATGCCCGGTTGCCGAAATTCAGTTGCCTTTGAATTTCGGGTGATCCCTCTTGAGCATGTATGCTTCTGCTACTTGTTCTACATCAGACTTTCTTCCGCAAACGGCGAAACGCTTTGACTCGGTGAGTTTCGCGGCATTCCGACTTCGATGCCCCGGTTGCCGAAATTCAGTTGCCTTTGAATTTCGGGTGATCCCTCTTGAGCATGTATGCTTCTGCTACTTGTTCTACATCAGACTTTCTTCCGCAAACGGCGAAACGCTTTGACTCGGTGAGTTTCGCGGCATTCCGACTTCGATGCCCCGGTTGCCGAAATTCAGTTGCCTTTGAATTTCGGGTGATCCCTCTTGAGCATGTATGCTTCTGCTACTTGTTCTACATCAGACTTTCTTCCGCAAACGGCGAAACGCTTTGACTCGGTGAGTTTCGCGGCATTCCGACTTCGATGCCCCGGTTGCCGAAATTCAGTTGCCTTTGAATTTCGGGTGATCCCTCTTGAGCATGTATGCTTCTGCTACTTGTTCTACATCAGACTTTCTTCCGCAAACGGCGAAACGCTTTGACTCGGTGAGTTTCGCGGCATTCCGACTTCGATGCCCCGGTTGCCGAAATTCAGTTGCCTTTGAATTTCGGGTGATCCCTCTTGAGCATGTATGCTTCTGCTACTTGTTCTACATCAGACTTTCTTCCGCAAACGGCGAAACGCTTTGACTCGGTGAGTTTCGCGGCATTCCGACTTCGATGCCCCGGTTGCCGAAATTCAGTTGCCTTTGAATTTCGGGTGATCCCTCTTGAGCATGTATGCTTCTGCTACTTGTTCTACATCAGACTTTCTTCCGCAAACGGCGAAACGCTTTGACTCGGTGAGTTTCGCGGCATTCCGACTTCGATGCCCCGGTTGCCGAAATTCAGTTGCCTTTGAATTTCGGGTGATCCCTCTTGAGCATGTATGCTTCTGCTACTTGTTCTACATCAGACTTTCTTCCGCAAACGGCGAAACGCTTTGACTCGGTGAGTTTCGCGGCATTCCGACTTCGATGCCCCGGTTGCCGAAATTCAGTTGCCTTTGAATTTCGGGTGATCCCTCTTGAGCATGTATGCTTCTGCTACTTGTTCTACATCAGACTTTCTTCCGCAAACGGCGAAACGCTTTGACTCGGTGAGTTTCGCGGCATTCCGACTTCGATGCCCCGGTTGCCGAAATTCAGTTGCCTTTGAATTTCGGGTGATCCCTCTTGAGCATGTATGCTTCTGCTACTTGTTCTACATCAGACTTTCTTCCGCAAACGGCGAAACGCTTTGACTCGGTGAGTTTCGCGGCATTCCGACTTCGATGCCCCGGTTGCCGAAATTCAGTTGCCTTTGAATTTCGGGTGATCCCTCTTGAGCATGTATGCTTCTGCTACTTGTTCTACATCAGACTTTCTTCCGCAAACGGCGAAACGCTTTGACTCGGTGAGTTTCGCGGCATTCCGACTTCGATGCCCCGGTTGCCGAAATTCAGTTGCCTTTGAATTTCGGGTGATCCCTCTTGAGCATGTATGCTTCTGCTACTTGTTCTACATCAGACTTTCTTCCGCAAACGGCGAAACGCTTTGACTCGGTGAGTTTCGCGGCATTCCGACTTCGATGCCCCGGTTGCCGAAATTCAGTTGCCTTTGAATTTCGGGTGATCCCTCTTGAGCATGTATGCTTCTGCTACTTGTTCTACATCAGACTTTCTTCCGCAAACGGCGAAACGCTTTGACTCGGTGAGTTTCGCGGCATTCCGACTTCGATGCCCCGGTTGCCGAAATTCAGTTGCCTTTGAATTTCGGGTGATCCCTCTTGAGCATGTATGCTTCTGCTACTTGTTCTACATCAGACTTTCTTCCGCAAACGGCGAAACGCTTTGACTCGGTGAGTTTCGCGGCATTCCGACTTCGATGCCCCGGTTGCCGAAATTCAGTTGCCTTTGAATTTCGGGTGATCCCTCTTGAGCATGTATGCTTCTGCTACTTGTTCTACATCAGACTTTCTTCCGCAAACGGCGAAACGCTTTGACTCGGTGAGTTTCGCGGCATTCCGACTTCGATGCCCCGGTTGCCGAAATTCAGTTGCCTTTGAATTTCGGGTGATCCCTCTTGAGCATGTATGCTTCTGCTACTTGTTCTACATCAGACTTTCTTCCGCAAACGGCGAAACGCTTTGACTCGGTGAGTTTCGCGGCATTCCGACTTCGATGCCCCGGTTGCCGAAATTCAGTTGCCTTTGAATTTCGGGTGATCCCTCTTGAGCATGTATGCTTCTGCTACTTGTTCTACATCAGACTTTCTTCCGCAAACGGCGAAACGCTTTGACTCGGTGAGTTTCGCGGCATTCCGACTTCGATGCCCCGGTTGCCGAAATTCAGTTGCCTTTGAATTTCGGGTGATCCCTCTTGAGCATGTATGCTTCTGCTACTTGTTCTACATCAGACTTTCTTCCGCAAACGGCGAAACGCTTTGACTCGGTGAGTTTCGCGGCATTCCGACTTCGATGCCCCGGTTGCCGAAATTCAGTTGCCTTTGAATTTCGGGTGATCCCTCTTGAGCATGTATGCTTCTGCTACTTGTTCTACATCAGACTTTCTTCCGCAAACGGCGAAACGCTTTGACTCGGTGAGTTTCGCGGCATTCCGACTTCGATGCCCCGGTTGCCGAAATTCAGTTGCCTTTGAATTTCGGGTGATCCCTCTTGAGCATGTATGCTTCTGCTACTTGTTCTACATCAGACTTTCTTCCGCAAACGGCGAAACGCTTTGACTCGGTGAGTTTCGCGGCATTCCGACTTCGATGCCCCGGTTGCCGAAATTCAGTTGCCTTTGAATTTCGGGTGATCCCTCTTGAGCATGTATGCTTCTGCTACTTGTTCTACATCAGACTTTCTTCCGCAAACGGCGAAACGCTTTGACTCGGTGAGTTTCGCGGCATTCCGACTTCGATGCCCCGGTTGCCGAAATTCAGTTGCCTTTGAATTTCGGGTGATCCCTCTTGAGCATGTATGCTTCTGCTACTTGTTCTACATCAGACTTTCTTCCGCAAACGGCGAAACGCTTTGACTCGGTGAGTTTCGCGGCATTCCGACTTCGATGCCCCGGTTGCCGAAATTCAGTTGCCTTTGAATTTCGGGTGATCCCTCTTGAGCATGTATGCTTCTGCTACTTGTTCTACATCAGACTTTCTTCCGCAAACGGCGAAACGCTTTGACTCGGTGAGTTTCGCGGCATTCCGACTTCGATGCCCCGGTTGCCGAAATTCAGTTGCCTTTGAATTTCGGGTGATCCCTCTTGAGCATGTATGCTTCTGCTACTTGTTCTACATCAGACTTTCTTCCGCAAACGGCGAAACGCTTTGACTCGGTGAGTTTCGCGGCATTCCGACTTCGATGCCCCGGTTGCCGAAATTCAGTTGCCTTTGAATTTCGGGTGATCCCTCTTGAGCATGTATGCTTCTGCTACTTGTTCTACATCAGACTTTCTTCCGCAAACGGCGAAACGCTTTGACTCGGTGAGTTTCGCGGCATTCCGACTTCGATGCCCCGGTTGCCGAAATTCAGTTGCCTTTGAATTTCGGGTGATCCCTCTTGAGCATGTATGCTTCTGCTACTTGTTCTACATCAGACTTTCTTCCGCAAACGGCGAAACGCTTTGACTCGGTGAGTTTCGCGGCATTCCGACTTCGATGCCCCGGTTGCCGAAATTCAGTTGCCTTTGAATTTCGGGTGATCCCTCTTGAGCATGTAT
The DNA here is from genome assembly GCA_029228515.1 of Populus alba x Populus x berolinensis. NCBI lineage: Eukaryota > Viridiplantae > Streptophyta > Magnoliopsida > Malpighiales > Salicaceae > Populus > Populus alba x Populus x berolinensis. The sequence goes on along the minus strand of CM055350.1, from coordinate 30,799,348 downwards.
GCTTCTGCTACTTGTTCTACATCAGACTTTCTTCCGCAAACGGCGAAACGCTTTGACTCGGTGAGTTTCGCGGCATTCCGACTTCGATGCCCCGGTTGCCGAAATTCAGTTGCCTTTGAATTTCGGGTGATCCCTCTTGAGCATGTATGCTTCTGCTACTTGTTCTACATCAGACTTTCTTCCGCAAACGGCGAAACGCTTTGACTCGGTGAGTTTCGCGGCATTCCGACTTCGATGCCCGGTTGCCGAAATTCAGTTGCCTTTGAATTTCGGGTGATCCCTCTTGAGCATGTATGCTTCTGCTACTTGTTCTACATCAGACTTTCTTCCGCAAACGGCGAAACGCTTTGACTCGGTGAGTTTCGCGGCATTCCGACTTCGATGCCCCGGTTGCCGAAATTCAGTTGCCTTTGAATTTCGGGTGATCCCTCTTGAGCATGTATGCTTCTGCTACTTGTTCTACATCAGACTTCTTCCGCAAACGGCGAAACGCTTTGACTCGGTGAGTTTCGCGGCATTCCGACTTCGATGCCCCGGTTGCCGAAATTCAGTTGCCTTTGAATTTCGGGTGATCCCTCTTGAGCATGTATGCTTCTGCTACTTGTTCTACATCAGACTTTCTTCCGCAAACGGCGAAACGCTTTGACTCGGTGAGTTTCGCGGCATTCCGACTTCGATGCCCCGGTTGCCGAAATTCAGTTGCCTTTGAATTTCGGGTGATCCCTCTTGAGCATGTATGCTTCTGCTACTTGTTCTACATCAGACTTTCTTCCGCAAACGGCGAAACGCTTTGACTCGGTGAGTTTCGCGGCATTCCGACTTCGATGCCCCGGTTGCCGAAATTCAGTTGCCTTTGAATTTCGGGTGATCCCTCTTGAGCATGTATGCTTCTGCTACTTGTTCTACATCAGACTTTCTTCCGCAAACGGCGAAACGCTTTGACTCGGTGAGTTTCGCGGCATTCCGACTTCGATGCCCCGGTTGCCGAAATTCAGTTGCCTTTGAATTTCGGGTGATCCCTCTTGAGCATGTATGCTTCTGCTACTTGTTCTACATCAGACTTTCTTCCGCAAACGGCGAAACGCTTTGACTCGGTGAGTTTCGCGGCATTCCGACTTCGATGCCCCGGTTGCCGAAATTCAGTTGCCTTTGAATTTCGGGTGATCCCTCTTGAGCATGTATGCTTCTGCTACTTGTTCTACATCAGACTTTCTTCCGCAAACGGCGAAACGCTTTGACTCGGTGAGTTTCGCGGCATTCCGACTTCGATGCCCCGGTTGCCGAAATTCAGTTGCCTTTGAATTTCGGGTGATCCCTCTTGAGCATGTATGCTTCTGCTACTTGTTCTACATCAGACTTTCTTCCGCAAACGGCGAAACGCTTTGACTCGGTGAGTTTCGCGGCATTCCGACTTCGATGCCCCGGTTGCCGAAATTCAGTTGCCTTTGAATTTCGGGTGATCCCTCTTGAGCATGTATGCTTCTGCTACTTGTTCTACATCAGACTTTCTTCCGCAAACGGCGAAACGCTTTGACTCGGTGAGTTTCGCGGCATTCCGACTTCGATGCCCCGGTTGCCGAAATTCAGTTGCCTTTGAATTTCGGGTGATCCCTCTTGAGCATGTATGCTTCTGCTACTTGTTCTACATCAGACTTTCTTCCGCAAACGGCGAAACGCTTTGACTCGGTGAGTTTCGCGGCATTCCGACTTCGATGCCCCGGTTGCCGAAATTCAGTTGCCTTTGAATTTCGGGTGATCCCTCTTGAGCATGTATGCTTCTGCTACTTGTTCTACATCAGACTTTCTTCCGCAAACGGCGAAACGCTTTGACTCGGTGAGTTTCGCGGCATTCCGACTTCGATGCCCCGGTTGCCGAAATTCAGTTGCCTTTGAATTTCGGGTGATCCCTCTTGAGCATGTATGCTTCTGCTACTTGTTCTACATCAGACTTTCTTCCGCAAACGGCGAAACGCTTTGACTCGGTGAGTTTCGCGGCATTCCGACTTCGATGCCCCGGTTGCCGAAATTCAGTTGCCTTTGAATTTCGGGTGATCCCTCTTGAGCATGTATGCTTCTGCTACTTGTTCTACATCAGACTTTCTTCCGCAAACGGCGAAACGCTTTGACTCGGTGAGTTTCGCGGCATTCCGACTTCGATGCCCCGGTTGCCGAAATTCAGTTGCCTTTGAATTTCGGGTGATCCCTCTTGAGCATGTATGCTTCTGCTACTTGTTCTACATCAGACTTTCTTCCGCAAACGGCGAAACGCTTTGACTCGGTGAGTTTCGCGGCATTCCGACTTCGATGCCCCGGTTGCCGAAATTCAGTTGCCTTTGAATTTCGGGTGATCCCTCTTGAGCATGTATGCTTCTGCTACTTGTTCTACATCAGACTTTCTTCCGCAAACGGCGAAACGCTTTGACTCGGTGAGTTTCGCGGCATTCCGACTTCGATGCCCCGGTTGCCGAAATTCAGTTGCCTTTGAATTTCGGGTGATCCCTCTTGAGCATGTATGCTTCTGCTACTTGTTCTACATCAGACTTTCTTCCGCAAACGGCGAAACGCTTTGACTCGGTGAGTTTCGCGGCATTCCGACTTCGATGCCCCGGTTGCCGAAATTCAGTTGCCTTTGAATTTCGGGTGATCCCTCTTGAGCATGTATGCTTCTGCTACTTGTTCTACATCAGACTTTCTTCCGCAAACGGCGAAACGCTTTGACTCGGTGAGTTTCGCGGCATTCCGACTTCGATGCCCCGGTTGCCGAAATTCAGTTGCCTTTGAATTTCGGGTGATCCCTCTTGAGCATGTATGCTTCTGCTACTTGTTCTACATCAGACTTTCTTCCGCAAACGGCGAAACGCTTTGACTCGGTGAGTTTCGCGGCATTCCGACTTCGATGCCCCGGTTGCCGAAATTCAGTTGCCTTTGAATTTCGGGTGATCCCTCTTGAGCATGTATGCTTCTGCTACTTGTTCTACATCAGACTTCTTCCGCAAACGGCGAAACGCTTTGACTCGGTGAGTTTCGCGGCATTCCGACTTCGATGCCCGGTTGCCGAAATTCAGTTGCCTTTGAATTTCGGGTGATCCCTCTTGAGCATGTATGCTTCTGCTACTTGTTCTACATCAGACTTTCTTCCGCAAACGGCGAAACGCTTTGACTCGGTGAGTTTCGCGGCATTCCGACTTCGATGCCCGGTTGCCGAAATTCAGTTGCCTTTGAATTTCGGGTGATCCCTCTTGAGCATGTATGCTTCTGCTACTTGTTCTACATCAGACTTTCTTCCGCAAACGGCGAAACGCTTTGACTCGGTGAGTTTCGCGGCATTCCGACTTCGATGCCCCGGTTGCCGAAATTCAGTTGCCTTTGAATTTCGGGTGATCCCTCTTGAGCATGTATGCTTCTGCTACTTGTTCTACATCAGACTTTCTTCCGCAAACGGCGAAACGCTTTGACTCGGTGAGTTTCGCGGCATTCCGACTTCGATGCCCCGGTTGCCGAAATTCAGTTGCCTTTGAATTTCGGGTGATCCCTCTTGAGCATGTATGCTTCTGCTACTTGTTCTACATCAGACTTTCTTCCGCAAACGGCGAAACGCTTTGACTCGGTGAGTTTCGCGGCATTCCGACTTCGATGCCCCGGTTGCCGAAATTCAGTTGCCTTTGAATTTCGGGTGATCCCTCTTGAGCATGTATGCTTCTGCTACTTGTTCTACATCAGACTTTCTTCCGCAAACGGCGAAACGCTTTGACTCGGTGAGTTTCGCGGCATTCCGACTTCGATGCCCCGGTTGCCGAAATTCAGTTGCCTTTGAATTTCGGGTGATCCCTCTTGAGCATGTATGCTTCTGCTACTTGTTCTACATCAGACTTTCTTCCGCAAACGGCGAAACGCTTTGACTCGGTGAGTTTCGCGGCATTCCGACTTCGATGCCCCGGTTGCCGAAATTCAGTTGCCTTTGAATTTCGGGTGATCCCTCTTGAGCATGTATGCTTCTGCTACTTGTTCTACATCAGACTTTCTTCCGCAAACGGCGAAACGCTTTGACTCGGTGAGTTTCGCGGCATTCCGACTTCGATGCCCCGGTTGCCGAAATTCAGTTGCCTTTGAATTTCGGGTGATCCCTCTTGAGCATGTATGCTTCTGCTACTTGTTCTACATCAGACTTCTTCCGCAAACGGCGAAACGCTTTGACTCGGTGAGTTTCGCGGCATTCCGACTTCGATGCCCCGGTTGCCGAAATTCAGTTGCCTTTGAATTTCGGGTGATCCCTCTTGAGCATGTATGCTTCTGCTACTTGTTCTACATCAGACTTCTTCCGCAAACGGCGAAACGCTTTGACTCGGTGAGTTTCGCGGCATTCCGACTTCGATGCCCCGGTTGCCGAAATTCAGTTGCCTTTGAATTTCGGGTGATCCCTCTTGAGCATGTATGCTTCTGCTACTTGTTCTACATCAGACTTTCTTCCGCAAACGGCGAAACGCTTTGACTCGGTGAGTTTCGCGGCATTCCGACTTCGATGCCCCGGTTGCCGAAATTCAGTTGCCTTTGAATTTCGGGTGATCCCTCTTGAGCATGTATGCTTCTGCTACTTGTTCTACATCAGACTTTCTTCCGCAAACGGCGAAACGCTTTGACTCGGTGAGTTTCGCGGCATTCCGACTTCGATGCCCCGGTTGCCGAAATTCAGTTGCCTTTGAATTTCGGGTGATCCCTCTTGAGCATGTATGCTTCTGCTACTTGTTCTACATCAGACTTTCTTCCGCAAACGGCGAAACGCTTTGACTCGGTGAGTTTCGCGGCATTCCGACTTCGATGCCCCGGTTGCCGAAATTCAGTTGCCTTTGAATTTCGGGTGATCCCTCTTGAGCATGTATGCTTCTGCTACTTGTTCTACATCAGACTTTCTTCCGCAAACGGCGAAACGCTTTGACTCGGTGAGTTTCGCGGCATTCCGACTTCGATGCCCCGGTTGCCGAAATTCAGTTGCCTTTGAATTTCGGGTGATCCCTCTTGAGCATGTATGCTTCTGCTACTTGTTCTACATCAGACTTCTTCCGCAAACGGCGAAACGCTTTGACTCGGTGAGTTTCGCGGCATTCCGACTTCGATGCCCGGTTGCCGAAATTCAGTTGCCTTTGAATTTCGGGTGATCCCTCTTGAGCATGTATGCTTCTGCTACTTGTTCTACATCAGACTTCTTCCGCAAACGGCGAAACGCTTTGACTCGGTGAGTTTCGCGGCATTCCGACTTCGATGCCCCGGTTGCCGAAATTCAGTTGCCTTTGAATTTCGGGTGATCCCTCTTGAGCATGTATGCTTCTGCTACTTGTTCTACATCAGACTTTCTTCCGCAAACGGCGAAACGCTTTGACTCGGTGAGTTTCGCGGCATTCCGACTTCGATGCCCCGGTTGCCGAAATTCAGTTGCCTTTGAATTTCGGGTGATCCCTCTTGAGCATGTATGCTTCTGCTACTTGTTCTACATCAGACTTCTTCCGCAAACGGCGAAACGCTTTGACTCGGTGAGTTTCGCGGCATTCCGACTTCGATGCCCCGGTTGCCGAAATTCAGTTGCCTTTGAATTTCGGGTGATCCCTCTTGAGCATGTATGCTTCTGCTACTTGTTCTACATCAGACTTCTTCCGCAAACGGCGAAACGCTTTGACTCGGTGAGTTTCGCGGCATTCCGACTTCGATGCCCCGGTTGCCGAAATTCAGTTGCCTTTGAATTTCGGGTGATCCCTCTTGAGCATGTATGCTTCTGCTACTTGTTCTACATCAGACTTCTTCCGCAAACGGCGAAACGCTTTGACTCGGTGAGTTTCGCGGCATTCCGACTTCGATGCCCCGGTTGCCGAAATTCAGTTGCCTTTGAATTTCGGGTGATCCCTCTTGAGCATGTATGCTTCTGCTACTTGTTCTACATCAGACTTCTTCCGCAAACGGCGAAACGCTTTGACTCGGTGAGTTTCGCGGCATTCCGACTTCGATGCCCCGGTTGCCGAAATTCAGTTGCCTTTGAATTTCGGGTGATCCCTCTTGAGCATGTATGCTTCTGCTACTTGTTCTACATCAGACTTTCTTCCGCAAACGGCGAAACGCTTTGACTCGGTGAGTTTCGCGGCATTCCGACTTCGATGCCCCGGTTGCCGAAATTCAGTTGCCTTTGAATTTCGGGTGATCCCTCTTGAGCATGTATGCTTCTGCTACTTGTTCTACATCAGACTTTCTTCCGCAAACGGCGAAACGCTTTGACTCGGTGAGTTTCGCGGCATTCCGACTTCGATGCCCCGGTTGCCGAAATTCAGTTGCCTTTGAATTTCGGGTGATCCCTCTTGAGCATGTATGCTTCTGCTACTTGTTCTACATCAGACTTCTTCCGCAAACGGCGAAACGCTTTGACTCGGTGAGTTTCGCGGCATTCCGACTTCGATGCCCGGTTGCCGAAATTCAGTTGCCTTTGAATTTCGGGTGATCCCTCTTGAGCATGTATGCTTCTGCTACTTGTTCTACATCAGACTTCTTCCGCAAACGGCGAAACGCTTTGACTCGGTGAGTTTCGCGGCATTCCGACTTCGATGCCCCGGTTGCCGAAATTCAGTTGCCTTTGAATTTCGGGTGATCCCTCTTGAGCATGTATGCTTCTGCTACTTGTTCTACATCAGACTTTCTTCCGCAAACGGCGAAACGCTTTGACTCGGTGAGTTTCGCGGCATTCCGACTTCGATGCCCGGTTGCCGAAATTCAGTTGCCTTTGAATTTCGGGTGATCCCTCTTGAGCATGTATGCTTCTGCTACTTGTTCTACATCAGACTTCTTCCGCAAACGGCGAAACGCTTTGACTCGGTGAGTTTCGCGGCATTCCGACTTCGATGCCCCGGTTGCCGAAATTCAGTTGCCTTTGAATTTCGGGTGATCCCTCTTGAGCATGTATGCTTCTGCTACTTGTTCTACATCAGACTTCTTCCGCAAACGGCGAAACGCTTTGACTCGGTGAGTTTCGCGGCATTCCGACTTCGATGCCCCGGTTGCCGAAATTCAGTTGCCTTTGAATTTCGGGTGATCCCTCTTGAGCATGTATGCTTCTGCTACTTGTTCTACATCAGACTTCTTCCGCAAACGGCGAAACGCTTTGACTCGGTGAGTTTCGCGGCATTCCGACTTCGATGCCCCGGTTGCCGAAATTCAGTTGCCTTTGAATTTCGGGTGATCCCTCTTGAGCATGTATGCTTCTGCTACTTGTTCTACATCAGACTTTCTTCCGCAAACGGCGAAACGCTTTGACTCGGTGAGTTTCGCGGCATTCCGACTTCGATGCCCCGGTTGCCGAAATTCAGTTGCCTTTGAATTTCGGGTGATCCCTCTTGAGCATGTATGCTTCTGCTACTTGTTCTACATCAGACTTCTTCCGCAAACGGCGAAACGCTTTGACTCGGTGAGTTTCGCGGCATTCCGACTTCGATGCCCCGGTTGCCGAAATTCAGTTGCCTTTGAATTTCGGGTGATCCCTCTTGAGCATGTATGCTTCTGCTACTTGTTCTACATCAGACTTTCTTCCGCAAACGGCGAAACGCTTTGACTCGGTGAGTTTCGCGGCATTCCGACTTCGATGCCCGGTTGCCGAAATTCAGTTGCCTTTGAATTTCGGGTGATCCCTCTTGAGCATGTATGCTTCTGCTACTTGTTCTACATCAGACTTTCTTCCGCAAACGGCGAAACGCTTTGACTCGGTGAGTTTCGCGGCATTCCGACTTCGATGCCCCGGTTGCCGAAATTCAGTTGCCTTTGAATTTCGGGTGATCCCTCTTGAGCATGTATGCTTCTGCTACTTGTTCTACATCAGACTTTCTTCCGCAAACGGCGAAACGCTTTGACTCGGTGAGTTTCGCGGCATTCCGACTTCGATGCCCGGTTGCCGAAATTCAGTTGCCTTTGAATTTCGGGTGATCCCTCTTGAGCATGTATGCTTCTGCTACTTGTTCTACATCAGACTTTCTTCCGCAAACGGCGAAACGCTTTGACTCGGTGAGTTTCGCGGCATTCCGACTTCGATGCCCCGGTTGCCGAAATTCAGTTGCCTTTGAATTTCGGGTGATCCCTCTTGAGCATGTATGCTTCTGCTACTTGTTCTACATCAGACTTCTTCCGCAAACGGCGAAACGCTTTGACTCGGTGAGTTTCGCGGCATTCCGACTTCGATGCCCCGGTTGCCGAAATTCAGTTGCCTTTGAATTTCGGGTGATCCCTCTTGAGCATGTATGCTTCTGCTACTTGTTCTACATCAGACTTCTTCCGCAAACGGCGAAACGCTTTGACTCGGTGAGTTTCGCGGCATTCCGACTTCGATGCCCCGGTTGCCGAAATTCAGTTGCCTTTGAATTTCGGGTGATCCCTCTTGAGCATGTATGCTTCTGCTACTTGTTCTACATCAGACTTTCTTCCGCAAACGGCGAAACGCTTTGACTCGGTGAGTTTCGCGGCATTCCGACTTCGATGCCCCGGTTGCCGAAATTCAGTTGCCTTTGAATTTCGGGTGATCCCTCTTGAGCATGTATGCTTCTGCTACTTGTTCTACATCAGACTTCTTCCGCAAACGGCGAAACGCTTTGACTCGGTGAGTTTCGCGGCATTCCGACTTCGATGCCCCGGTTGCCGAAATTCAGTTGCCTTTGAATTTCGGGTGATCCCTCTTGAGCATGTATGCTTCTGCTACTTGTTCTACATCAGACTTTCTTCCGCAAACGGCGAAACGCTTTGACTCGGTGAGTTTCGCGGCATTCCGACTTCGATGCCCCGGTTGCCGAAATTCAGTTGCCTTTGAATTTCGGGTGATCCCTCTTGAGCATGTATGCTTCTGCTACTTGTTCTACATCAGACTTCTTCCGCAAACGGCGAAACGCTTTGACTCGGTGAGTTTCGCGGCATTCCGACTTCGATGCCCGGTTGCCGAAATTCAGTTGCCTTTGAATTTCGGGTGATCCCTCTTGAGCATGTATGCTTCTGCTACTTGTTCTACATCAGACTTTCTTCCGCAAACGGCGAAACGCTTTGACTCGGTGAGTTTCGCGGCATTCCGACTTCGATGCCCCGGTTGCCGAAATTCAGTTGCCTTTGAATTTCGGGTGATCCCTCTTGAGCATGTATGCTTCTGCTACTTGTTCTACATCAGACTTTCTTCCGCAAACGGCGAAACGCTTTGACTCGGTGAGTTTCGCGGCATTCCGACTTCGATGCCCGGTTGCCGAAATTCAGTTGCCTTTGAATTTCGGGTGATCCCTCTTGAGCATGTATGCTTCTGCTACTTGTTCTACATCAGACTTTCTTCCGCAAACGGCGAAACGCTTTGACTCGGTGAGTTTCGCGGCATTCCGACTTCGATGCCCCGGTTGCCGAAATTCAGTTGCCTTTGAATTTCGGGTGATCCCTCTTGAGCATGTATGCTTCTGCTACTTGTTCTACATCAGACTTTCTTCCGCAAACGGCGAAACGCTTTGACTCGGTGAGTTTCGCGGCATTCCGACTTCGATGCCCCGGTTGCCGAAATTCAGTTGCCTTTGAATTTCGGGTGATCCCTCTTGAGCATGTATGCTTCTGCTACTTGTTCTACATCAGACTTCTTCCGCAAACGGCGAAACGCTTTGACTCGGTGAGTTTCGCGGCATTCCGACTTCGATGCCCCGGTTGCCGAAATTCAGTTGCCTTTGAATTTCGGGTGATCCCTCTTGAGCATGTATGCTTCTGCTACTTGTTCTACATCAGACTTCTTCCGCAAACGGCGAAACGCTTTGACTCGGTGAGTTTCGCGGCATTCCGACTTCGATGCCCCGGTTGCCGAAATTCAGTTGCCTTTGAATTTCGGGTGATCCCTCTTGAGCATGTATGCTTCTGCTACTTGTTCTACATCAGACTTTCTTCCGCAAACGGCGAAACGCTTTGACTCGGTGAGTTTCGCGGCATTCCGACTTCGATGCCCCGGTTGCCGAAATTCAGTTGCCTTTGAATTTCGGGTGATCCCTCTTGAGCATGTATGCTTCTGCTACTTGTTCTACATCAGACTTTCTTCCGCAAACGGCGAAACGCTTTGACTCGGTGAGTTTCGCGGCATTCCGACTTCGATGCCCCGGTTGCCGAAATTCAGTTGCCTTTGAATTTCGGGTGATCCCTCTTGAGCATGTATGCTTCTGCTACTTGTTCTACATCAGACTTTCTTCCGCAAACGGCGAAACGCTTTGACTCGGTGAGTTTCGCGGCATTCCGACTTCGATGCCCCGGTTGCCGAAATTCAGTTGCCTTTGAATTTCGGGTGATCCCTCTTGAGCATGTATGCTTCTGCTACTTGTTCTACATCAGACTTTCTTCCGCAAACGGCGAAACGCTTTGACTCGGTGAGTTTCGCGGCATTCCGACTTCGATGCCCCGGTTGCCGAAATTCAGTTGCCTTTGAATTTCGGGTGATCCCTCTTGAGCATGTATGCTTCTGCTACTTGTTCTACATCAGACTTTCTTCCGCAAACGGCGAAACGCTTTGACTCGGTGAGTTTCGCGGCATTCCGACTTCGATGCCCCGGTTGCCGAAATTCAGTTGCCTTTGAATTTCGGGTGATCCCTCTTGAGCATGTATGCTTCTGCTACTTGTTCTACATCATACTTTCTTCCGCAAACGGCGAAACGCTTTGACTCGGTGAGTTTCGCGGCATTCCGACTTCGATGCCCCGGTTGCCGAAATTCAGTTGCCTTTGAATTTCGGGTGATCCCTCTTGAGCATGTATGCTTCTGCTACTTGTTCTACATCATACTTTCTTCCGCAAACGGCGAAACGCTTTGACTCGGTGAGTTTCGCGGCATTCCGACTTCGATGCCCCGGTTGCCGAAATTCAGTTGCCTTTGAATTTCGGGTGATCCCTCTTGAGCATGTATGCTTCTGCTACTTGTTCTACATCAGACTTTCTTCCGCAAACGGCGAAACGCTTTGACTCGGTGAGTTTCGCGGCATTCCGACTTCGATGCCCCGGTTGCCGAAATTCAGTTGCCTTTGAATTTCGGGTGATCCCTCTTGAGCATGTATGCTTCTGCTACTTGTTCTACATCAGACTTCTTCCGCAAACGGCGAAACGCTTTGACTCGGTGAGTTTCGCGGCATTCCGACTTCGATGCCCGGTTGCCGAAATTCAGTTGCCTTTGAATTTCGGGTGATCCCTCTTGAGCATGTATGCTTCTGCTACTTGTTCTACATCAGACTTTCTTCCGCAAACGGCGAAACGCTTTGACTCGGTGAGTTTCGCGGCATTCCGACTTCGATGCCCGGTTGCCGAAATTCAGTTGCCTTTGAATTTCGGGTGATCCCTCTTGAGCATGTATGCTTCTGCTACTTGTTCTACATCATACTTTCTTCCGCAAACGGCGAAACGCTTTGACTCGGTGAGTTTCGCGGCATTCCGACTTCGATGCCCCGGTTGCCGAAATTCAGTTGCCTTTGAATTTCGGGTGATCCCTCTTGAGCATGTATGCTTCTGCTACTTGTTCTACATCATACTTTTTCCGCAAAGCGAAACGCTTTGACTCGGTGAGTTTCGCGGCATTCCGACTTCGATGCCCGGTTGCCGAAATTCAGTTGCCTTTGAATTTCGGGTGATCCCTCTTGAGCATGTATGCTTCTGCTACTTGTTCTACATCATACTTCTTCCGCAAACGGCGAAAACGCTTTGACTGGTGAGTTTCGCGGTTCCGACTTCGATGCCCCGGTTGCCGAAATTCAGTTGCCTTTGAATTTCGGGTGATCCCTCTTGAGCATGTATGCTTCTGCTACTTGTTCTACATCATACTTTCTTCGCAAACGGCGAACGCTTTGACTCGGTGAAGTTTCGCGGCATTCCGACTTCGATGCCCGGTTGCCGAAATTCAGTTGCCTTTGAATTTCGGGTGATCCCTCTTGAGCATGTATGCTTCTGCTACTTGTTCTACATCATACTTTCTTCCGCAAACGGCGAAACGCTTTGACTCGGTGAGTTTTCGGCATTCCGACTTCGATGCCCGGTTGCCGAATTCAGTTGCCTTTGAATTTGGGTGATCCTCTGACATGTATGTTCTTCTGCTATTGTTCATCATACTTTTTCCGCAAACGGCGAAACGCTTTGACTCGGTGAGTTTCGCGGCATTCGACTTCGATGGCCGGTTGCGGAAATTCAGTTGCCTTTGAATTTGGGTGTTTCTTGAGCATGTATGCTTCTGCTACTTGTTCTACATCAGACTTTCTTCCGCAAACGGCGAAACGCTTTGACGGTGAGTTTCGCGGCATTCCGACTTCGATGCGGGTTGCCGAAATTCAGTTGCCTTTGAATTTCGGGTGATCCCTCTTGAGCATGTATGCTTTGCTACTTGTTCTACATATAGCTTTCTTCGCAAACGGCGAAACGCTTTGACTCGGTGAGTTTCGCGGCATTCGACTAGATGCCGGTGCCGACATTCAGTTGCCTTTGATTTCGGGTGG
>CM055350.1:30761758-30786758 GCA_029228515.1 Populus alba x Populus x berolinensis | reverse complement strand
CTACGTTATGATAATATGTTTAGTATGTATATGTATATATATATCAAGATAAATCATCTTGCAAACTATTAATATCTAAAATGTATATTAAATATTATTCCCTCACTGAGTTGATTGAACTCACCCCTCATTCTTAATATTATTTCAGGTTCTTAGTTTCTGATAACAGTTGGACTTTGTTAGGTGTTTCCGCTTCTTCAATTTTGGTCGGTATGCCTTGCTTGTTTTGCGAGGCTTTCCTTTTAGTTTTGATTTGATGTCTTAGACGCTCCACTATTACCTTGTTTTAATTAAGTTTGGATTTTGACAATGTAATGAGTATTATGGATTATTGTTTTTGTTTTAATTACTAATAAGAAGTTTTAAACTATCTTTTGGTTTTATCAGTTTTGAATAATATAATATTTCTGAAGATTATAAAATGCTGCGTATTTTGAATAAATTGTTCTTTTGATATGTTTGTTATGAGGCTTAGCGTAGGTGAGGTGTCTTTTCGAAACCGCTCCTACGTTGCCGGTCATGGACCCGGGATTCGGGTCATGACACAACTAGCCACCAACTATCACCGACCAACCGCCAGCCACCAGTTGCCACCGCCTAGCCGCATGCCGCCAGCCACCTTCACACCTAAAAGTTTGAATTTTTGTGTGTGTATAAATAGGCTGCTAAGCTTATGTTATTTTGTGTGGAGAGTTTAGAGAGAAACACTAGATATAGAGAGAGAGGGCGTGTATTAAGCTTTTGTTCTTGAAATAAAATTTTGTGTTTTATCCCCTCTGAGTGTTTCAAAGCCACCACCAGTGGTTTCTCCCACCAACAAAAATCTCTTATACATCAGTCTATCAACCAAAAAACTGTTTTGTAATAATGAAAAAGAGATGCTGGGTAGCCATTTTAAACCCATTGTTCTCAGATGGTGGATGGATGGGATCAATTGAGGCATGCATTCTTCTAATTCCTGCAATGTCATTGCTTGTTGTCAAATAGATGTAGCTGAGATGCTTGTGGTTTTGCATAAAGGACTGGTGTAAAATGGAAAAAAAAATCTTGCTAACTGATGATTTATCAGATAGTTGGAATATATATTTTGCTGCAAGCCTGTTTTCCTTTCCTCGTTCTATTAAATTATAGTATGATTTTTCTGGATTTGGATTAGAGAGTTGGAAGCTTCAAGTACTTTGTTGCAGAGGTATTCTGCAGGTTGCCTAAAGGAAGGCTGATTTAACTCTTTAAGAATAATATCTTGCACAATAAAGGATATAAACCATGTAAAATCATATCATTTTTTTTCAAATAAGACAAGCAGCAGTAAAGTAAAACTTCGGTGTACAAGATAATCCATAGATAAGTGCTGGTCTCTGATATGTTGTGACCGGCCTCAATCCTTGTAAACCTTGCTCCTTATTAGACGACATTGCTCATGTCGTATAAAAACAAGTTACACACCTGAAAGAAAGGAAAAACAAGAGAGCATTATATCTTTGCCAAATCGATTGTTTTCTTCCCATCATGTGCTTTTCGGAAGAAATGCCTGACGTAATCCGAGTACAGAACTTCTTTATACACGGCCTTCTCGCCACTGGCCAGCACTTCGGGGAAAGGAGAGATTTTGTCAGATGGCCTGGGGTTGATGAAAATGGGAACTGAGATCCTGTTATTACTTCCGTTAGCAATAACACGGTGCTCGATGCTCTTGTATCGACCATTGCTCATTATTTGCAAGGCATCTCCAACATTGATCACAATGGAGCCGCTAACAGGAGGAACATGAATCCAGCTATCATTGTTCCCTCGCACGTAAAGTCCACCGATGTCATCTTGGAGGAGCAAAGTGAGTGTTGAGACATCCGAGTGGCGGCCAATTCCTACAGTGAGCTCAGGGTTTGGACAAATCGGATAGTAGTTAAGATTAGTCCTTTTAGACCCCATTAAGAGGGATTCTTTTGTCTCATCGATCTCAGTCACATTCAGATTCTTCAATAGCACATCCAGTAGCTTTCTGATAACAATTTCTGATCTCTTCATGTACTCGAGCACTTGATCCCTGAAAGAGAAAAAATCACGAGGCCGACAAATTGATAGCCGTTATAATCAAGTAATAATGTTATATGCATGTGCAATGTGCAAAGTTAAATATTTATTACTTGCAAACCGCAGGCCACAATGCAGAAGCCTCATCCTCGGAGACATAAAAGAGACTAAGGTAATCTTTCCACTCTAAAGCCTTCTCAGCTTTAGGACTAAAGCTTGAGCCAAACCGCACGTTGTTAGAAGGAGAAAACTCTTTCAAATACTTCCTCTTTTCCTCTGCTGGTAATCTGAAGAACTGATGAGTTGCTTCCTTAACATTCTCAAGTACTTCAATGGGAACTCCATGGTTAATAATCTGGAAGAATCCCCATTTCTCTGCAGCCTCACAGATTGCTTCAGCAACTTTAGGGTCATCCCATTTTGACATGTCAATGATGGGAATGGATTCATGGGACATGTTTTTGGTACCACACATTCTTTCCTCGAGGGGTTGGATATATATCTTGGGGAGGCTTTCGAGGCCCATCTCGGAGAGACCCTTGACTCCATTGCCTTTGTTCAGGACAAAATCAGTGATATCTGAGGAGTCATTGAATGACACTGGTGCAAGTGCTTGAGCCATTACTTGGACGCTTCTAGCTAGCTAAGACAACCAAGGTAGAAAATGTAGTGTGTGGCATCAGCTTCCAGGGCTTCGCTACTTATACTGTATTGTTTAAGGATGTCTCCACGCCTTCGATCTGCTACATGTGCTTTTAGTTGATAAATTCCTCACCAACTCACCTAGCAACTTGCACGCCTTCTCACCTTTTCCTTCTCAAAGTCGACTTGATGCTGCTCAATCTTAGTTCCTTACATGCATGGTGCTAGTTTAGTTTGTCAAGTATTTTGTTTACTCAATCTCATTATTTATATTGGGTTAGGTCCCCTTTAATGGAATTATTTTATAGTGTTTATGTTTGATATCGCATATGTTTTGCCTTGAACTGTTTTCAACTCACAACTCTATGTAATATAATAATTAGAACCTAACATAGCATAATAATATCAAACATATTCAGTAATGACAATGTGTTTTTTTTTTTTTTAATTAAATACATTAAATAATTAATGGATATAAATAATATCAAAATATTAATTTAATATTTTTTCATGCAAAAAAACAATTTGAAAAACATTTTAAAAAATAAATTAAAGCACAAAAATAAATACTACCTCCAAGATAAGAAATAAAATTGGATTAATGCGGCACGTGAGGTCTTGGTCTAGTGGTGGAAGGGGCTTGTTTCCTTCCTCTACACCTGGGTTCAAACCTTACTGTGCACGCCAGTCACCTCCGCGGTGCCTTACATGCTCACTGGATTTGCAGGATGTTTAGTCGACCGTGAGATTAGTCGTGGTACGTGCAAACTAACCAGGATATCCATGTAAATAAAAAAAAATTGAATTAATGCGAAACAAATACACCGTATATTAAAGAAGATATAAGTAATTAATCTCTTACTAATGTTAATGCTAATCAATAAGCTAGCTAAATCAATCACTTCAAAATTAAATCAAGGAATGCAAATTAACATTAATTGAACATTTATTTTTGGCCTTACCAATAATTGAACATTTATTAGACCATTAGTTTGTTTTAAGATTTCTTCTGCTGCATGTTCTTTCAGTTGAAAAATTCCTCACCACTCACCAAGCAACTTGCACGCCTTCTCACCTTTTCCTTTCTCAAAGTCGACTTGATGCTGCTCATTCTTACTTCCTTACATGCATGGTGCTAGTTTAGTCTTTCAAGTATTTTTTTACTCAACCTCATTATTTATGTTGGCTTAGGTCCCTTTAGGCCCTGTTTGTTTGCTGAAAAATAGTTTTTTAGAAAATAAATTATTTTTTTATGTTTGGTAGTATAATGAAAAATAAGTAAGAAAACACTTTCCAGTATCTGGTTATATCATGAAAAATGAGCTGGAAAATAACTTTTTACTGTTTTATTTTTCTCAAGTTTATTAAAATAATGAGGAAGAAATCTTACAAATTAAAAAGTTGAATAAGAATGAAATTGAAAAAAAATATAATTTCATAAATTATCTCAAATAAAATAAATAATAATCAAAATAATAGACATCAAATCTAAAAAAAATAAAAGATAAAGAAATTAAAATAATAATTATTAGCATTTCATAAATTATTTCAAATAAAATATGTAAAAATCAAAGAAATGAGGTCCAAATTTGATAAATTTTTCAATAAAAAATAATAAGAAAAAAACAAATAATAATTATAAAAATGAGGACCAAAATTAATATAAAAATTAAAATTTAAGAGATGAAATTAATATATATATATATATACAATCAAAAATTTGAGGACCAAATTTGATATAATCAGCAAATAATATGACATTAGAAGAACATAATCTTGCTTTGAATCAAAGCAACTACATTCTAGTTTTTAACAAAAAAAAATAAAAATAAATTATTGTACTCTTTTCAACTCACAACTTTATATAATATAATAATTAGAACCTAACATAGCATAATAATATCAAACATATTTAGTAGTAGTGGCATTTTGTTTTTTTAAAAGTTCTTTTCGATTAAAAATATATTAAATAATTAATGGATATAAATTATATTAAAATATTAATTTGATATTTTTTTTATATAAAAACATTTTGAAAAATACTTTAAAAAATAAATTAAAACATAAAAATAAATGCTACCTCAAATATAAAAAATAAAATTCGATTAATGCTAAACAAATATATAGTGTAGATTGAAGAAGGTATAAGTAATGAATCTATTACCAATGTTAATTCCAACCGATAAGCTAGCTAAATCAATCACTTCAAAACCGATAAGCTAGCTAAATCAATCACTTCAAAAATCAAGGACTTGCGATTTGCACATATTCTTAGCCAATAAATGTTTTCTTTTTTCCCCACAAGTTGATGGCCTTAATTACCAATAATTGAACATTGATACAAGAAATCTCCTAATCAAGAAAGGATACAGAACTGTACGAACAAATCAAAGTCAGTGCATAATTAAGATTCTTTTTATTTCATTATGCCAAATTTCTAGGTTGACTTGGTAAAATTAGTAATTGCTTCTTGCTTGCCAACCTCGCGGCATGCATGTTTGAGTGAGGGAATGGGGCAAGAAGCACGTTACAAATTAAAAAAAATAAAAATTAGTCCCTATTTTATAAAATTACTTTCATTTAGGTCCCTAACAAATATTCTTAATTTGTTACAAGAAATGGAAACTACTAAAGCTGACATTGATATTTGTATCCGACAATTTGTGATGTTATAGCAACAACAAATGACAAGAAAATGAATTTCTGGTTGGTATAGGAATGATGCTTGGAGGTTATAAATTTGACAAGTGAAATTTATCAATGGAAATTAATTAATATGAAGTTTTTTAATTATATAATTAGGATTTTGTTTCAGGTTGTGCTTTATTTAAAGAGAAAGGCCAGACATGCAGGCCATAGGATCAGTGCATGCACAAAGCAACAAAGACATATCACTCTTTCAAAGACTAGTTTTTAGGAGGAAATTAGCAATAATAAATAATTCCGAGCGAGTCCAATATGATCCTATAATGTTCAATTTGTTCATGAATTAGCCGGGATGAATATTTGCTACAGAAATCCATTTTTGATAATTTTTTTTTTTAATTTTTAATTTTTCTTAGGAATAAAAAAGAAACAATCACTAATATTGTTGGTGGCTGTTTTGTTTTTTATATATATAATTTTAGTTGATAGTTTTGTGTTTGATTTTTCCTTGAAAAGATAGCAAAACAATTTCCTCTCGTATTTGGTACTATGGTTGGAAAATGCTTTTAAAAAAATTTAAATTTTTTTATTTTTTAATTGCTTTAAATTAAAATGTTTTTGATGTTTTTAAATCATTCTGATATGTTGATGTCAAAAATATTTTTTTAAAAATAATAAAAAAACATAGTTTTAAAATGTTTTTGAATGAAAAATATTTTAAAAAATAATTGCTACCACACTCTAAAACATCCTATAATAGAGTGAAGTAAAATTAGATCCATTACACTTGTTGGAGTATCTAAACAAGAAACATTCATATAATTTTACAAAGTACAGCATTGTAGTTATTTGCATAATAGTTTACTATATATATATATATTATTTTCTTTCCAAACTATTTTAAGAATATATTTCTGATATTCTGATAGATGATGTATTTATATGAATAAATTATTCTAAATGTTGGCTCTAACTCCTAAAATTCAAAACAGCATCCATCTCAGTTTTCTTAAATCTCATTGTATTTTGACACTTGAATAATACTAAAAGCAAGGCATCCAAAATAATCATAACAATGTCAATAAAAAAATTATAAATAATAAATAAATCTCAGCAATCTGTAATTCTGGTACAATTTCTTGTCCAATTATTGGATACAACCGCAACAACAAAAAAAGTATGCAATTGAATGGTATTGGAATAATGCATTAATTAATTATAGCAAAAATTTCTTTAGGTATTTTCTTCAATGCACACTTAATCTCCCAAACCCTGCGTAACATTTGAACACAGAATAGCCAATATGTTAAAACCATACATATCATGAGAAATTAATAAGAGGACATAGCTTGAAGAAAAAATCTTGAGAGCAGAAATTTCTTAAGCACATACTGTTGATAAAAGATGTTTATAACACCAGAATTGGGATCAGCAATGGAGGCAAAAGCTTCTTGTGACAAATCAACGGTACCCCTACATGAATCAGGAGGGCAAAGATCTGTAATCATCACCACTATGTAGGGAATTCCGATCGGTGATGTTCTGATATTTTTCCATTGAAGGCTAAGCATACTGACACAATATTTAACATGCTTCGGCAAACCGCCTACACCCACGGGAGAAGCCATTTGATTTTATTGGGAGATAACAAGATTTACAACAATAGAGGAGGATGAATTATTCCCTCTTTAGCAACTCTCAACCTCACTCTATTTCTCTCTTTTTAGTGCTGCAATGGCAACCCACTCTCTCCTATATTTCTCACATCTTTGGCTCTAATATCTCTCACTCAACTCTCTCATTTTGCTCTCTAATATATGCCTCTATTTATAGGCATCTATGACAGCTCCTCTTGCTCTTTTATCAACAATGGTGGCCGCTAAACTTACCAAACCTTGACATTAGACAATGGTTGTTGGTTGCCACCAATAACCCACCATTGTAGCCTCCTTCTTTGACAATGGCAGTCATCTTCTTTGACAATGACAGCCACATAATTGGCAATATTCCAACAATCACCCCTTTTTTCATTTATGTGGGCAATTGTCCTCTTACTTCTTCAACACATGCTTGCATCCTGCAGCTCTTTCAAGCTTACCATTCTAAGAGCATCTTTGGCCAAGTTTACAGGTACTTGCCAAACCTTTCAATCACCAGAGTCACCGAAGCACACCCTTGCTTACACCAAAGGATCACTTCAACCAGAAGGTTTTTCACATCTCATTTGAAGAGTGTTAACGCTTATCTCTGGGACACAACATTCCCCTTCGAGCGTATCAACCATACTCGGTCCGGAATGATTTTTCAAGCCTCACACTAAGGCTTACAACACCCCCTTAAACAGATATTTCCAAGTACGACAGTCATTATCTGAGTATTTTAATGTGATCACAAGCTCACCACTCTTCTAAGAGTCTAGTCATCCAGGAGTTGCGTCTGCCCTCTGTTCCACTTTTAACCACGCCTTACTTCTCCGTGAGTCTCTCACTCTTAGTCTCAAGAGTCCGGGTAGCTATCCACCTTTAACCATGGGGGCAGCTCATTAAAGGTTGATCCATATCTGTTTTCATACTCTGAGTATTACAATGCCATTACCGAGCTCACCACCTTTGACAAGAGTCAACTTGTTCCAAGAACCTGCGCATGCCCTCTGCTTCTTGATAGCAGTCGTGTTTTAAGGCAAATGTCTTCTAGCTCATTGATCTTTAGCATGGGGGCAATATCCATGAAAGTCATCCTGCATTTGTCTTTATACTCATCATAGCCACTTCATTTAGCTATACACTTGTCCACTTATATCTAGCCATCACATCGGCTCTGGGGCGTTCTGAACTAGGGCTCCTATTATGGCCCTCACACCTTCTCTAAGGTGTTTTTGCTCGTCGTCATGCAGCAGTCTGAATTTGGGCTCATATTGTGGCCCTCACACCTTCCATCCGAGGTGTCTCCGCTCATCGTCATGCGGCGGTCTGTACTTAGGCTTGTTTCATGGCCCTCACCCTTGTCTTAAGGTGTCTTCGCCCGTTGTCATGGGGCGGTCTGATCTTGGGCTCATATTATGGCCCTCACACCTTTTGTCTCAGGTGTCTCCGCCTGTCGTCATGAGACGGTCTGAACATGGACTCATATCATGGTCCTCACACCTTCTGTCTGAGGTGTCTCCGCCTGTCGTTATGAGATGGTCTGAATATGGACTCATATCTATCTGAGGTGTCTCCGCTCATTGTAGAGCGGTCTCATCCTCCTTCATCTGGGATGACTCCAGTGGCTCCAAGATTCTCTACCACCATGTGGATTTGGGAGAGATCACTGCCACTAACTACATAGAAAGAGAAAGTTGCGGTATACTCCTTGCAATCCTCCACCTCGATTTTTATGTTTGGAGCTTCTATGCCTTTCTGCTTGACAGCTCCACCTACACCAACTCTCTTTGGTGCCTTCGCCTTTCATTATAGGTGGTCGCCTTTTATCATAGGCATTTTCACCCCCTCAATTAGGTGCTTCTGCAACAGCTCATCTTTCCATCCTTGCATACATTGGAAAGGTCCTTGTTTGTTGCCTTTATTAAGAGTACAAGAGACTTCCTGTTGTACAACTTTTTCACACAGTCTCTGCTATAAGCTTCATCTGGGAACTCTTTTTCTCCTTGCACCTATTGTCTCATAACGGTACCTCGTTGGATCCTACAGGTACTCCTGCACAATCTCTGTGTGCTCTCGTGCAATTTTGGTTCTCCATATTTCTCCTTATTCTTTGTTTTTATGTTTGATAGCAGCTCATCCTGTCACAACATTTATCCAAGTCAAAATAGGATGCCAATCTTTATCTCCTTGTGTATTTCTCTTCCATTATCAGGGTTTTCATTAATTCTCCCTTCAAGAAATTACAGTCACCGAATCTATCTTCTTAGGAGAAATCACCACTCCATCAGATCCTTGAACATATAGAACCCAACTGTTCCTTTATGCCGTCATCTTGCTAGTCTTCAACAATTTCATTATAAACTGTTACATATACAAAAATAGTACTGTGTGAATGATCCTTCAACTAAGCAAGTTCCCAGGAAAGATTTGGAGGGGTCACACTGGTCCCGCTTAAAACCCAATCTCCTAGACAGAACTTCTTAGAACGTATCTATCCACTGTACTGCCTTTTATATATACAACCATTTGCTAGCTTTGTTGCGGCTTTCCTTTACAAGTGATTTGGGGTATCCCGGTTTTATACCTGATTTCTCGTTATTTGGTGAGACTACCAATGCTTAGATTCGTCAAGATTGGTCTTCGTCAAGTTCCACTCTCTACCTCAAATCATCCACATCTCGGGTTTCCAGAGTGTCCTAATTTTGCCTTCCTTCGAGGCATTAAATTTCACCATTTAACAGTTCAACACATGTAATTGGGCAAACATGTGCACCTTCTTCTTCTTCATCTCCATCGACCACCATGATGACCTTCAGATGCCTCCTGATCGGGCAATCTCTATTTAATAATTCACCACTCCTATTTTCGGTCACAAATATCAACGATCAGACCTTACCATTGCATCCAGAATGATCAAATTAGTTGGAAACAAGTCTGAAATCATCCAAATCGCATTTCAGACGGCTAAGATTTGATCAAAACAATTATGGCCTAATCAACGGCTCAAATTCAATCTCATATCCGGTTGCACGTAGGATCAGCTACACTGGATCCTGTCCCTCAGCTCGCGGCTCGGCTCATGGCTGATGACGTGGCAGGTGGGTCCCTCTGTGCTGACGTGTCTGTTGACTTGTCAATGGCATGACATCCTGACTGTGTATGACGATGTCATCGTTACATCGTGCTGACGTCATCCTCTGCATGCTAGTGTACATGATGATGTCACATTTACATCATGCTGACATCATTCTTATCCGGGTCATTCACATGAGTCGGGTCAGCTGGTATTCGGGTTGGGTCAACCCATCCGGGTGAAGAAGACGCGTGGGCAGACGCCTTTGCCGGAGTGTGACAGCGCGTGCTGCCATATGTCCGACGTCCGATTTTGACGCCGTTTTCACTAGTGGCTTCATCTCTTCCTGCTCTACACAATGGTATGGTCAAAACACCATTTTGACAACTTTTATTTTTGAGCAAAAATCAAACACCACTTTAAACCATCAGCTCTGATATCAATTGTAGGGAATTCCGACCGGTGATGTTCTAATATTTGCCCATTAGAGGCTAAGCACACTGACATAATATTTAATGTGGTTCGGCAAACCGCCTACATCCACGGGAGAAGCCATTTGATTTCATAGGAAGAGAACAAGATTTACAACAATAGATGAGGAGGAATTATTCCCTCTTTAGCAACTCGCAACCTCACTCTATTTCTCTCTTCTTAGTGCTGCAATGGCAACCCACTCTCTCCTATATTTCTCACATCTTTGGCTCTAATATCTCTCACTCAACTCTCTCATTTTGCTCTCTAATATATGCCTCTATTTATAGGCATCCATAGCAGCTCCTCTTCCTCTTTTGTCAACAATGGTGGCTGCCAAACTTACCAAACTTTGACATTAGACAATGGTTGTTGGCTGCCACCAACAACCCACCATTGTAGCCTCCTTCTTTGACAATGGCAACCATCTTCTTTGATAATGACATCTGTTGTAACCCATTTTTGGGTCCCCACAAAAAAAATAATATATATATATATAATAAATACAAAAAAGAAAAAAGAAAAAAAAGAGGGGGACCGAGAGAGAGGGAACAGAAGGGAGAAGAGGGAGAAGAGAGGAGAGAAGGCAGAGAAGAGAAAGGAAGAAGCAGAGAAGAAAACAGAGGAGAGAGAGAAGGAAAACGCAGAGCCACCGCCGGCCACCCCACTGTCAGCGCCGCTTCCTGTCGCCACCAGCAGCTCCGCCATCGACGACAGCCACCACAGGTCAGCCCTCAACCCCTTATCTCGTTTTACTATTCATCTTCTTGCTTGCAGAACGCAAGAATTAATTACCCGGTTACTGTGCATGTGCACAGTAACTTGGCAAATTAATTCACTGGGTACTGTGAAAATTAAAATTTAAGAGATGAAATTAATATATATATATATATACAATCAAAAATTTAAGGACCAAATTTGATATAATCAGCAAATAATATGACATTAGAAGAACATAATCTTGCTTTGAATCAAAGCAACTACATTCTAGTTTTTAACAAAAAAAAATAAAAATAAATTATTGTACTCTTTTCAACTCACAACTTTATATAATATAATAATTAGAACCTAACATAGCATAATAATATCAAACATATTTAGTAGTAGTGGCATTTTGTTTTTTTAAAAGTTCTTTTCGATTAAAAATATATTAAATAATTAATGGATATAAATTATATTAAAATATTAATTTGATATTTTTTTTATATAAAAACATTTTGAAAAATACTTTAAAAAATAAATTAAAACATAAAAATAAATGCTACCTCAAATATAAAAAATAAAATTCGATTAATGCTAAACAAATATATAGTGTAGATTGAAGAAGGTATAAGTAATGAATCTATTACCAATGTTAATTCCAACCGATAAGCTAGCTAAATCAATCACTTCAAAACCGATAAGCTAGCTAAATCAATCACTTCAAAAATCAAGGACTTGCGATTTGCACATATTCTTAGCCAATAAATGTTTTCTTTTTTCCCCACAAGTTGATGGCCTTAATTACCAATAATTGAACATTGATACAAGAAATCTCCTAATCAAGAAAGGATACAGAACTGTACGAACAAATCAAAGTCAGTGCATAATTAAGATTCTTTTTATTTCATTATGCCAAATTTCTAGGTTGACTTGGTAAAATTAGTAATTGCTTCTTGCTTGCCAACCTCGCGGCATGCATGTTTGAGTGAGGGAATGGGGCAAGAAGCACGTTACAAATTAAAAAAAATAAAAATTAGTCCCTATTTTATAAAATTACTTTCATTTAGGTCCCTAACAAATATTCTTAATTTGTTACAAGAAATGGAAACTACTAAAGCTGACATTGATATTTGTATCCGACAATTTGTGATGTTATAGCAACAACAAATGACAAGAAAATGAATTTCTGGTTGGTATAGGAATGATGCTTGGAGGTTATAAATTTGACAAGTGAAATTTATCAATGGAAATTAATTAATATGAAGTTTTTTAATTATATAATTAGGATTTTGTTTCAGGTTGTGCTTTATTTAAAGAGAAAGGCCAGACATGCAGGCCATAGGATCAGTGCATGCACAAAGCAACAAAGACATATCACTCTTTCAAAGACTAGTTTTTAGGAGGAAATTAGCAATAATAAATAATTCCGAGCGAGTCCAATATGATCCTATAATGTTCAATTTGTTCATGAATTAGCCGGGATGAATATTTGCTACAGAAATCCATTTTTGATAATTTTTTTTTTTAATTTTTAATTTTTCTTAGGAATAAAAAAGAAACAATCACTAATATTGTTGGTGGCTGTTTTGTTTTTTATATATATAATTTTAGTTGATAGTTTTGTGTTTGATTTTTCCTTGAAAAGATAGCAAAACAATTTCCTCTCGTATTTGGTACTATGGTTGGAAAATGCTTTTAAAAAAATTTAAATTTTTTTATTTTTTAATTGCTTTAAATTAAAATGTTTTTGATGTTTTTAAATCATTCTGATATGTTGATGTCAAAAATATTTTTTTAAAAATAATAAAAAAACATAGTTTTAAAATGTTTTTGAATGAAAAATATTTTAAAAAATAATTGCTACCACACTCTAAAACATCCTATAATAGAGTGAAGTAAAATTAGATCCATTACACTTGTTGGAGTATCTAAACAAGAAACATTCATATAATTTTACAAAGTACAGCATTGTAGTTATTTGCATAATAGTTTACTATATATATATATATATTATTTTCTTTCCAAACTATTTTAAGAATATATTTCTGATATTCTGATAGATGATGTATTTATATGAATAAATTATTCTAAATGTTGGCTCTAACTCCTAAAATTCAAAACAGCATCCATCTCAGTTTTCTTAAATCTCATTGTATTTTGACACTTGAACAATACTAAAAGCAAGGCATCCAAAATAATCATAACAATGTCAATAAAAAAATTATAAATAATAAATAAATCTCAGCAATCTGTAATTCTGGTACAATTTCTTGTCCAATTATTGGATACAACCGCAACAACAAAAAAAGTATGCAATTGAATGGTATTGGAATAATGCATTAATTAATTATAGCAAAAATTTCTTTAGGTATTTTCTTCAATGCACACTTAATCTCCCAAACCCTGCGTAACATTTGAACACAGAATAGCCAATATGTTAAAACCATACATATCATGAGAAATTAATAAGAGGACATAGCTTGAAGAAAAAATCTTGAGAGCAGAAATTTCTTAAGCACATACTGTTGATAAAAGATGTTTATAACACCAGAATTGGGATCAGCAATGGAGGCAAAAGCTTCTTGTGACAAATCAACGGTACCCCTACATGAATCAGGAGGGCAAAGATCTGTAATCATCACCACTATGTAGGGAATTCCGATCGGTGATGTTCTGATATTTTTCCATTGAAGGCTAAGCATACTGACACAATATTTAACATGCTTCGGCAAACCGCCTACACCCACGGGAGAAGCCATTTGATTTTATTGGGAGATAACAAGATTTACAACAATAGAGGAGGATGAATTATTCCCTCTTTAGCAACTCTCAACCTCACTCTATTTCTCTCTTTTTAGTGCTGCAATGGCAACCCACTCTCTCCTATATTTCTCACATCTTTGGCTCTAATATCTCTCACTCAACTCTCTCATTTTGCTCTCTAATATATGCCTCTATTTATAGGCATCTATGACAGCTCCTCTTGCTCTTTTATCAACAATGGTGGCCGCTAAACTTACCAAACCTTGACATTAGACAATGGTTGTTGGTTGCCACCAATAACCCACCATTGTAGCCTCCTTCTTTGACAATGGCAGTCATC
Source organism: Populus alba x Populus x berolinensis (assembly GCA_029228515.1). Taxonomy (NCBI): domain Eukaryota; kingdom Viridiplantae; phylum Streptophyta; class Magnoliopsida; order Malpighiales; family Salicaceae; genus Populus; species Populus alba x Populus x berolinensis. Next base: position 30,772,447 of record CM055350.1, on the reverse strand, counting down.
TTCTTTGACAATGACAGCCACATAATTGGCAATATTCCAACAATCACCCCTTTTTTCATTTATGTGGGCAATTGTCCTCTTACTTCTTCAACACATGCTTGCATCCTGCAGCTCTTTCAAGCTTACCATTCTAAGAGCATCTTTGGCCAAGTTTACAGGTACTTGCCAAACCTTTCAATCACCAGAGTCACCGAAGCACACCCTTGCTCACACCAAAGGATCACTTCAACCAGAAGGTTTTTCACATCTCATTTGAAGAGTGTTAACGCTTATCTCTGGGACACAACATTCCCCTTCGAGCGTATCAACCATACTCGGTCCGGAATGATTTTTCAAGCCTCACACTAAGGCTTACAACACCCCCTTAAACAGATATTTCCAAGTACGACAGTCATTATCTGAGTATTTTAATGTGATCACAAGCTCACCACTCTTCTAAGAGTCTAGTCATCCAGGAGTTGCGTCTGCCCTCTGTTCCACTTTTAACCACGCCTTACTTCTCCGTGAGTCTCTCACTCTTAGTCTCAAGAGTCCGGGTAGCTATCCACCTTTAACCATGGGGGCAGCTCATTAAAGGTTGATCCATATCTGTTTTCATACTCTGAGTATTACAATGCCATTACCGAGCTCACCACCTTTGACAAGAGTCAACTTGTTCCAAGAACCTGCGCATGCCCTCTGCTTCTTGATAGCAGTCGTGTTTTAAGGCAAATGTCTTCTAGCTCATTGATCTTTAGCATGGGGGCAATATCCATGAAAGTCATCCTGCATTTGTCTTTATACTCATCATAGCCACTTCATTTAGCTATACACTTGTCCACTTATATCTAGCCATCACATCGGCTCTGGGGCGTTCTGAACTAGGGCTCCTATTATGGCCCTCACACCTTCTCTAAGGTGTTTTTGCTCGTCGTCATGCAGCGGTCTGAATTTGGGCTCATATTGTGGCCCTCACACCTTCCATCCGAGGTGTCTCCGCTCATCGTCATGCGGCGGTCTGTACTTAGGCTTGTTTCATGGCCCTCACCCTTGTCTTAAGGTGTCTTCGCCCGTTGTCATGGGGCGGTCTGATCTTGGGCTCATATTATGGCCCTCACACCTTTTGTCTCAGGTGTCTCCGCCTGTCGTCATGAGACGGTCTGAACATGGACTCATATCATGGTCCTCACACCTTCTGTCTGAGGTGTCTCCGCCTGTCGTTATGAGATGGTCTGAATATGGACTCATATCTATCTGAGGTGTCTCCGCTCATTGTAGAGCGGTCTCATCCTCCTTCATCTGGGATGACTCCAGTGGCTCCAAGATTCTCTACCACCATGTGGATTTGGGAGAGATCACTGCCACTAACTACATAGAAAGAGAAAGTTGCGGTATACTCCTCGCAATCCTCCACCTCGATTTTTATGTTTGGAGCTTCTATGCCTTTCTGCTTGACAGCTCCACCTACACCAACTCTCTTTGGTGCCTTCGCCTTTCATTATAGGTGGTCGCCTTTTATCATAGGCATTTTCACCCCCTCAATTAGGTGCTTCTGCAACAGCTCATCTTTCCATCCTTGCATACATTGGAAAGGTCCTTGTTTGTTGCCTTTATTAAGAGTACAAGAGACTTCCTGTTGTACAACTTTTTCACACAGTCTCTGCTATAAGCTTCATCTGGGAACTCTTTTTCTCCTTGCACCTATTGTCTCATAACGGTACCTCGTTGGATCCTACAGGTACTCCTGCACAATCTCTGTGTGCTCTCGTGCAATTTTGGTTCTCCATATTTCTCCTTATTCTTTGTTTTTATGTTTGATAGCAGCTCATCCTGTCACAACATTTATCCAAGTCAAAATAGGATGCCAATCTTTATCTCCTTGTGTATTTCTCTTCCATTATCAGGGTTTTCATTAATTCTCCCTTCAAGAAATTACAGTCACCGAATCTATCTTCTTAGGAGAAATCACCACTCCATCAGATCCTTGAACATATAGAACCCAACTGTTCCTTTATGCCGTCATCTTGCTAGTCTTCAACAATTTCATTATAAACTGTTACATATACAAAAATAGTACTGTGTGAATGATCCTTCAACTAAGCAAGTTCCCAGGAAAGATTTGGAGGGGTCACACTGGTCCCGCTTAAAACCCAATCTCCTAGACAGAACTTCTTAGAACGTATCTATCCACTGTACTGCCTTTTATATATACAACCATTTGCTAGCTTTGTTGCGGCTTTCCTTTACAAGTGATTTGGGGTATCCCGGTTTTATACCTGATTTCTCGTTATTTGGTGAGACTACCAATGCTTAGATTCGTCAAGATTGGTCTTCGTCAAGTTCCACTCTCTACCTCAAATCATCCACATCTCGGGTTTCCAGAGTGTCCTAATTTTGCCTTCCTTCGAGGCATTAAATTTCACCATTTAACAGTTCAACACATGTAATTGGGCAAACATGTGCACCTTCTTCTTCTTCATCTCCATCGACCACCATGATGACCTTCAGATGCCTCCTGATCGGGCAATCTCTATTTAATAATTCACCACTCCTATTTTCGGTCACAAATATCAACGATCAGACCTTACCATTGCATCCAGAATGATCAAATTAGTTGGAAACAAGTCTGAAATCATCCAAATCGCATTTCAGACGGCTAAGATTTGATCAAAACAATTATGGCCTAATCAACGGCTCAAATTCAATCTCATATCCGGTTGCACGTAGGATCAGCTACACTGGATCCTGTCCCTCAGCTCGCGGCTCGGCTCATGGCTGATGACGTGGCAGGTGGGTCCCTCTGTGCTGACGTGTCTGTTGACTTGTCAATGGCATGACATCCTGACTGTGTATGACGATGTCATCGTTACATCGTGCTGACGTCATCCTCTGCATGCTAGTGTACATGATGATGTCACATTTACATCATGCTGACATCATTCTTATCCGGGTCATTCACATGAGTCGGGTCAGCTGGTATTCGGGTTGGGTCAACCCATCCGGGTGAAGAAGACGCGTGGGCAGACGCCTTTGCCGGAGTGTGACAGCGCGTGCTGCCATATGTCCGACGTCCGATTTTGACGCCGTTTTCACCAGTGGCTTCATCTCTTCCTGCTCTACACAATGGTATGGTCAAAACACCATTTTGACAACTTTTATTTTTGAGCAAAAATCAAACACCACTTTAAACCATCAGCTCTGATATCAATTGTAGGGAATTCCGACCGGTGATGTTCTAATATTTGCCCATTAGAGGCTAAGCACACTGACACAATATTTAATGTGGTTCGGCAAACCGCCTACATCCACGGGAGAAGCCATTTGATTTCATAGGAAGAGAACAAGATTTACAACAATAGATGAGGAGGAATTATTCCCTCTTTAGCAACTCGCAACCTCACTCTATTTCTCTCTTCTTAGTGCTGCAATGGCAACCCACTCTCTCCTATATTTCTCACATCTTTGGCTCTAATATCTCTCACTCAACTCTCTCATTTTGCTCTCTAATATATGCCTCTATTTATAGGCATCCATAGCAGCTCCTCTTCCTCTTTTGTCAACAATGGTGGCTGCCAAACTTACCAAACTTTGACATTAGACAATGGTTGTTGGCTGCCACCAACAACCCACCATTGTAGCCTCCTTCTTTGACAATGGCAACCATCTTCTTTGATAATGACATCTGTTGTAACCCATTTTTGGGTCCCCACAAAAAAAATAATATATATATATATATAATAAATACAAAAAAGAAAAAAGAAAAAAAAGAGGGGGACCGAGAGAGAGGGAACAGAAGGGAGAAGAGAGGGAGAAGAAAGGGAGAAGAGGGAGAAGAGAGGAGAGAAGGCAGAGAAGAGAAAGGAAGAAGCAGAGAAGAAAACAGAGGAGAGAGAGAAGGAAAACGCAGAGCCACCGCCGGCCACTCCACTGTCAGCGCCGCTTCCTGTCGCCACCAGCAGCTCCGCCATCGACGACAGCCACCAAAGGTCAGCCCTCAACCCCTTATCTCGTTTTACTATTCATCTTCTTGCTTGCAGAACGTGCACAGTGCACGTTCTGCATGCAAGAATTAATTACCCGGTTACTGTGCATGTGCACAGTAACTTGGCAAATTAATTCACTGGGTACTGTGCACACAGTAACCCCGGTTACTGTGTGCACAGTAACCAGCCATTTGGGCCTGGGCTGGGACGTCAGCCAGCCCATGCAATTGGGCCTGATCCGGCCCATTTAAAAAAAAAGAAAAAATATTATTGTTTTAAAAAATATTTATGATGTTCCCATTTTTTATTTATGTTATTTTTATTAATATCGGGTAGTATTTTTATGTCGTAAAAATACAAATCGGGTATTAAAATACCCGGGTTTTTTTTGTCACAAACTTCCAAAAATACAAAAAAATTTTAAAAAAACATTTTTGTGCATACGGCCAAGTGTCTCAAATCTAAAATATCATATCGTATTTTTCATATGTCAAAAAACAATATTTTAGCATGCATTTTGGCTTTAATAACCAGTTTATTAAAGTCAAGAGAATATTGGCCAACATTTCAAAAAAACAACAAAAATTTTATTTTGTTTGTCTCTCAGTATCCGGGGTATGACATTACACGTAATGCATATTCTGGATATTTAATTTTTTTTTCGGACAATAGAACTTGGGATATGACATTACATGTAATGCGTATTCCGAACAATAATTAAGAAACCACAACACGACCTTAGATTTTATCAGACATTAAAACAATGCAGCCTACCTTAGGTAGGGCGTAGTTGGGGTGCTAATACCTTCCCTTTACGCAACCAATCTCCGTACCCGATCTCTAAAGACTAGTTAAGGTTCCTAGCAACCAGAATACTAGGTGGCGACTCCCAGTCCATATTTTCACATATAGAGACAAGAATTCCTTGTCTCTCCCTATTTGCCAGGAATAAATATTCCAACTGATTTTTTTTTCCTTAAGGGTGGACGATCGCCGCGCCGCCGCACACGTGCGACAACATCCATATAATTGGCAATATTCCAACACACTACCGATCCACTGTCCAAGCAAGGAAATGGAGTGCCTTCATTTGCCCCACTAACACGAGTTACTCGGTAATATTGTCCATAAGCTTCCCCATTGCTGTCAGCTTGTTGTTGCAATCATCACTCCTTGATCTTCATATCCATAGCATTTAGAAGATGAATTCACAAATAAAAATAAATTAGAAGCTGGGTTTAATTATATAAAAGCACACTAGACCATTTCCTCATTATATATATATCAGCTTGCTGTTGCAATCATCACTCCTTGATCTTCATATCCATAGCATTTAGAAGATGAATTCACAAATAAAAATAAATTAGAAGCTGGGTTTAATTATATAAAAGCACACTAGACCATTTCCTCATTATATATATATATATATATATATTTCCTAAAGGTTCTTTAATTTAGATAGATTTCACCCCAAGCAAGGTCAGCCAGGCATAGCAAGAGTTTCATTGATTTGCATGCTATTCCTTCCGAAATTAAGCAATGATTTTCTATATTAATTAGCGCAATTAATCAAAATGTCTTTGGTCTTTTGTGATATCCATTTCTAAGAAATTGCCCTACTAACCTTAATGTAATTAGGAATCATCAAGCTTAGTGATTAAGTAATACTCTAAAACAAGTGGGGAAAGCAATATAGCTTTCCTCACGCCTTCTATGCATCAGTGATTAAAAGCCTTTTTTTTCACGCCTTTCACTGTACTCATTATTAATATATTATATTATTATTGTTGTTGTTGTTGTTGTTGTTGTTATTATTATTTAACTGTATTCTTCTCTTTTTTTTTTGTTTTTTTAATGCATATTTTTTGTTTGATTCAGTTTGTTAATGTTATTTTTTCTTTATTTAGTTATCAGACTTTCATGATACGGATCCCGGGTTTGATGGGTTAACCTGGTTTGACAAGTTAACCCGGATTTTTTTCTTTTTAATTAATTTTTTTTGTTTAGTTCAGTTTGTTGATGTTAAATTTCTTTCTATTCAATTATCAGACTTTCATGACACGTATCCTGGCTTGACGAGTTAACTTGGTTTGATGGGTTAACCCAGTTAATGCTAGGTAAACCCGTTAATTTTTTTCTATTTAGTTATCAAACTTTCATGACGCAAATTGTCGCACCCCAAAAAAAAATCAGCGCGCGGCATCGGCTGGCGATGTTTTCTCTCATTGTTGTTGTTTGTTTGAATTTGATTCGTTGGAGTCGCCACCTAGTAATTGATTTCGGGCTACTAGGAAACCGGATGTACTGGTCTTGTCAGAGATTCACGGGTAAGGGACTGGTTGTGGTTAGGGAAGGTATTAGCACCCCTAACGCACCTTACCTGAGGTAAGCTGCTTCGTGGTTTTGACGTGTTAAAGAAGTTTTAATAATTGTCTTTTCATCGGAAATTAGAAATATCACTTACGTATAAGTTAATAATTCTTAACCGTGATCCAATCAAAATATTAAATTCTTCTTTAATATCTGCAATTTTATCATTAAAAAAATAAAACACATAAAAACACAGACATTCACTTTCACTATTTTTATTTCTTTTCTTTTTTTTTCTTTTTTTTTTCTCTTTTCTTTTCTTTTCTTTTCTTTTACATCCATATTTACAAAATACAAATACAAATTCAAATTCAAAATAAATAAATAAAAATTACATTAATTAATTTAAAAATTACAAAATAGTCCCTAGAACTCCAGAAATTGCAGGGAAGGACTTCTGCATCAGCTGGAACAGTGGCGGCGCGTCTCCCCACGCGCCACCGTCACTGGCGGCGCGTGGGTTCACGCGCCGCCGCAAGAAAAACACAGCAACAGGGGGGGCTGGATCGACTTCTCCCCATCATCCTTTCGTCGCCGGCGGTGACCTGCAAAGCAAATCCCAAACCCAGCAAGCAGTTGATTTTAGTTTTTTGTTTTAGATCTGCTTTTAATTTTTTTTGTTTTCTCCGATCTGCTCCTTCTTCAGATCATCTTCTTCCCGGGTCAGTTCGTTAGGGGTTCCGTCTTCTTCTCCTCTGCTCCGGGTGCCAGATCGGGCGGCGCTGCAAAGGGGTCGCGGCTGTGGTTGCTGTTTCTGTCGTCCGTCCGGCGGTTGAAGCCACAGTGGAGATGGGCTTGCTGTCGATGTTCAGGCGGAGGAACAGACCGATCGGGGTCTGTGGGCGTCGCTGTTGATGGCTGAGAGGAGCGCCGCCGAGATGGAGAGTGGACTGTGAGGCTGAGAACGACTCTGCCCGTTCGCTGGTCGGTGGAGGTGAGGCTGTTCTGCTGGGTGACTTGGGGGAAGACCGGCGTTGATGGAGAGGCTTGAGGGAAAGGCTTAGAGTGAGGGGAGTCGGTTCTGTCAAAGTAAAGGGGAGATCGGGGGAAAGCAGAGGAGGCTATTGATGGAGGACCGGCTGAGGAAAAGGGGTTGAACGGCAGGTTTCAGAAGAAGAAAAAAATCAAAACCGGGGAAAGGGGAAGAAGTTTCGGTGATGGTGTGGAAGGGAGAGTGAGGGCTGTTTTGTGAGGGTGAGGCTGGTTCGGTGGTGCTTCTTGTTGGGAGGAGGAGAAGGGGGTATGGCCGGGGAAGAAGAGCTTCAAACCGGCTCGGGGCTGCTGTTTTGGCCGGTTCAGGGAGAAGACAAAAAAACAAATTCAAAAGGTGGGGGGCTGGCTTGGGTGAGCGGCTGCGGGGAGAAAAAACACTTTTAGGTTTAGGGTTTTTTGTTTTGTGTTGTCTCTCCCCCCAATCTCAAAATTGCCCCCCCTTTGCAAGTGTTAGAAACCAGTATTTATAGGCAAAAAATATTACCAAGTTTTCAACATTGGTCCCTTAACTTTCTTTTTTTTGTAAAATTTGATTTTTCTTGTTTTTTTTGTAATTTTTTTGAAAATGAGCAATATCAACGTCGACTCGATGCGGAAAATCAATGATTTTAAAAACGACGCGTGAAAAGTCGAACGCGTTTGAAAGACCCTTAAAAAATTAAATTCTTTTTTAGACGACGTTGAAAATGCTAAAATGACGAAAATATATTAAAAAACATATTTTTGATTTTCTTTGCTTTTCTCAATTTTTTTGGATTTTTTGAAAATATATCAAAACATGGGTCAAAAATTGGGTAGCAACAGATGCCCCCTCTTTACAATGCTTACGAAGCAAAACTCCTCAAAATTTTGCATAGTAAGCTTTGTAAAGAAAACAAAAGGAAAATGATTTCATTATCTTGGGCGACTTGCCCACACACTCACACTGATCTATTTTCACGGGCGACCTGCCCACACATACTCACCCTAGTCTATTTTCACGGGCGACCGACCCACACTCTCCCAATAGTCTATTTTCACGGGCGACCTGCCCACACATTGGGTTTACCTGAGATCCCATCTGGCGACCTCATTCTGGAGCTAAACTGTGTGTAACTCGGTTAACCTGAAATCCCATCTGGCGATTCCCTTTAACCAAAGCTACATGAGATCCCATCTGGCGACCTCATTCTGGAGCTAAACTGTGTGTAACTCGGTTAACCTGAAATCCCATCTGGCGATTCCCTTTAACCAAAGCTACATGAGATCCCATCTGGCGACCTCATTCAATGGAACGAAATATGTGTAACTCGGTTAACCTGAAATCCCATCTGGCGATTCCCTTTAACCAAAGCTACATGAGATCCCATCTGGCGACCTCATTCTGGTCTCATTGTACGGGTGACGAACCCTAGTGCTAGTCTCATTGTACGGGTGACGAACCCTAGTGCTGGTCTCATTGTACGGGTGACGAACCCTATGTTGGTCTCATTGTACGGGTGACGAACCCTAGTGCTGGTCTCATTGTACGGGTGACGAACCCTAGTGCTGGTCTCATTGTACGGGTGACGAACCCTATGTTGAAAGAATATGAAAAGGTGGTCTCATTGTGATGGGCGACCTACCCAAATAGAAAAATGTGATGTGCGGTCTCATTATAATGGGTGACCTACCCAAATGGAAAAAATATGATGAAGTGTGGTCTCATTACAATGGGTGACCTACCCAGATGGAAAAAATATGATGAAGTGCGGTCTCATTGTCATGGGTGACCTACCCGAAAATGGAAAAAATATGAAGTGGGGTCTCATTATAATGGGTGACCTACCCAGATGGAAAAAATATGATGAACGGTCTCGTTGTGATGGGCAACCTACCCAAATAGAAAGAATATGAAGTGCGGTCTCATTGTAATGGGTGACCTACCCAAAAATGGAAAAAATATGAAATGTGGTCTCATTGTAATGGGTGACCAACCCGGATGGAAAAAATATGATGAACGGTCTCGTTATGATGGGCGACCTACCCAGATGGAAAAAATATGATATGACAAGTGTGAAAAATAGGACTTACCTGGCGAAGTCCTGAGGGGATGATAGAAGAAGGGCTGGAAAACTTGGTGCTTCCTGATAAGTCCCGATCATAGGATTTGAAAACTCGGTGTTTCCTGACTGCGAGGGTTGAAAACTCGAGGCTTCCCGATTGCAAGGTTGATCTTGTCATTTCTTTGGGATTTTCCTAATGTTAGGGTTCATCCCATTGTCCTTTTATTCCATGATCGAAACCGATTCTTTATTATCATCACCACCATGCTTCTTTCTTTTTCCAATATCTTGCTGGACCTCCTTAAGGATTTTCCTGTAACAATTCAAAAATATATGCAAATTTTTTTTTTGTTTTTTTGTTTTTTTGTTTTTTTGTTTTGTTTTTTTTTTTTTTTTTAGGTTAGATGACATGCATGCATCCTTACCTGTTTTGAAATATAGGTCCCCCCCTCTTTGATGCTCCATCGTCATAGGGTGCCTTTGTTTTCATTCCAAAGCTTTCCTTGCTCTTTCGATGCATTGACTCATTCATGTGCAAGCCATCCACTCAGCTGTAAATGTAGTGCCCAACCTGGGCTGTCTTCGACAATTACTGCTTGCATCGTTCATCAAGCTTGACCCTGCCCCCAAGTGTGGTACTGCTTGATTCATCATGAAGGATTTTCTCCTGGCTTCTTCTGATAATTATCCTCTGATTGATTGTGTGCATCATGCCAATACCCATCACAATTGTTAATCAGTCATGAACTTGCCTCTATTTGAAACAGTACTCTTTAAGTACATGTTATCATCAGCCTTCTTGGAACTCATTCAGTCATCCAATCATGCATCTTATAGCTTGCAGTACAAAGGCTCATGGTTGTATGCTCAGTGCTCTTCTCATAGACTCCTTTCAACTCTTCTAATCAGAATGTGAAAAGAAATGCCTCGGCCTCATCAATGATGCTACTTCTATCACCCATACTCATGCGGTGAAGTGCTCATCTAGCTTCAAAACAAATTGTCCCACACAGTCAGTCTTCGGGGTGGGTGCCTTTCTGACATTCATTCAATGCAGTTGTGTGGTAATGTCTGTCGATAACCATGTTTCAAAGGATGACAATATAAGATTGTCCTTCAAGTGCATCATTGTTCCACAGTCAGTCTTGGTGGTGTGCATATGTTCGATGTTCATTCAAATGCACTCACCCGATAACATCTGTCAGGAGTCATAGCCATGTTTCAGAGGGTGACCCAAGATGGAGATATGAAAATATCCTTCAAGTGCAGCGTTGCTCATCAATTGCTGCTGAAGTTCACTGAATCATGGATTGTCTTTGAGCAACATTGCCCCAGCAATG
>CM055350.1:30733800-30741990 GCA_029228515.1 Populus alba x Populus x berolinensis | reverse complement strand
TCAGGAAGTTCTCCCATCCAGCCCCTTTAGATGAAGTAACATTAGACATTGTCGTTGGCTCCATTGCCAACTCAGTTTCAGCGCTCAACTCCATCTCTTGTCGAAGTCTTTCGGCAAGGTCCTCAATAACCTGCCATAGCACAAATACATAGCATCCCAGCATCAAGTCTCGTCTGACCTGGTTCCCAATGCGCTACTGTCATGCCCCAGAAACTTCGTCACCCACACAAGATTTCGCTGACGCAAAACAGCCCCCTACTGTTTTCCACCTTCGCTGCATGTTTCGTCCACCGAATACTTGCAACACCTTATGCCAATGTCATTAGCATTCTGCTTCTATCATTGTAAATCATCCGTCGTCACAATGCATAGAAATAGCCACTCGTACTGCCTCCAAGACAGCACACAAAATCATCTTCGTCGACGATTTTGGCTTCCCATTCAAGCCCACTGAATCGGCTACCGAATCTGTCACCTCGACTATTCTTCCTCCAATTCAGCTCCCAACGTGACAAGAGTCCATCTCAGCCACTACTCTGTCTTCTTCGCCCTGCGCTTTCTATCGTCAAGGTCTCCACCGAAGACATGAATTCTGCCTCCCACAAGGCAGTAAATCCGCATCAAATCCTCGCAGATTTTCCTTGGCCATTCGACCAAGTTTTCTCAGCTTCATCGCTGAATCTTGGTTCCAACACCTTGAACATTCATTCGTCAAGACGCACCAAAATTTTCCCCACACTGCCTCCCCACCAAAGCAGTACACCAAATCATCCTCATTGATGATTCTGGCTCCTCAACCGAACTCTCCATGTCGGCTGCCGAATCTGCGTCCTGATCAACCCATCGTCAAGACATCCAGACTCCCAAACGTTCTGCCATCTACGAGGCAGCAAGGCCAGACAGCATCCTCACCGATATGCTGGCCTATGATGACTGAATTCCATCTCAGTTATCCAGCAAACACATAAAATTGATGTATGCCAAATCCCCAACACCATCTTCCACACTGACAGCATTAAGATATCCCATCTTTGGGCAGCAATCCCACACAAAGTAATTTCCATCGCAAGAGAAACAGTATAAATTCAGTTTCGAACCCTTACCGATTTGCTTTCTCGTCTGACCTCACATCGTCAGCAGCAAGTCTGGGCTCTCTCCCACTGAATTGCTTCTTCTATCTTCGCCCCATCCTTCCCTTTAGGCTTTGACGAAAACTTAGAAACTCCCAGCAGTCCCTTCGCTGGCTCCTGCGCCCAATTCTGCCATTCCATCCTTGATGGCCGAATCAGCACCCCTTTTGATATTGATCACTTTGCCATGACTTTGCGTCGCCCATTACTTAATCCACCAAACTTCGCAGGCTTTTTGAACACCAACACTGCCCAATACCCGCTGGTAAGCTTTCCCCAGAATAGCTTCGAACAAATCAGCCCTTTGATCTGCTCCACAGAACAATCCATCGTCTGTGCTACGAAACAGCCCATCGTTTCGTCAAGAACGCGAACTGCGCTCTGTCTTCATGTCTCTGCCAATCCATCGGCAGCAACAATGTTTCTCCCAAATCAGTCCCCTTCGATTTGTCCAGAGAAACTCCAGCATTCTCGTTGCTGATCATTGCGCTTGAATCTGCGCTCCTCCTTCATGTTTCTGCCCATCCATCGGCAGCAGTAATGTTTCTCCCAAATCAGTCACCTTCGATTTGTCGAGAGAAACTCCAGCATTCTCGTCGCTGATTATTGCGCTTGAATCTGCCTATCCCTCGGCAGAAGCAGTAGCCCTCCCAAATCAATCCGTTGATTTGGCCGCAGAATCATTCTCGTCATTCTGCCAAGAAAGCCACAACGCTTTGAGACCCATTTGCTACGGTCTTCAAGTCTGCCAAGACAGCAAACCCATCTTGATACCATCTTCGCTCTGATACCAATTGTCACGGGGGTTATTTTTCGCCTCGCAAATAATCCCGTGCGGCAGCCTAGTCCCGCTAGACTCAGCCTTCCCTCACCAATCCCACTCGTGTTTGCCTAATAACTAAGCAAGCGGAATACACAAGCAAGATAATAGAAGTGCACAACAAGCTTTACAGGAACTCTTTCCCAACCTTTATTAATCTCATCTATAAAGGAAACTATACACAATTCCGTATGTGTGCTATGCACAAATCGCATGCTACACTAAGCTATCCCTAACTTGTGATTTACATGTTCTCGCATGCCCCTACATGCTGAACTTGCCCCAACGCATGCCTCCCTACATGCCGGACTCCCAACGCATGTCTCTCTACATGCTGGATTTTCCCTCAGTGCATGCCTCTCCTCACAGCAGAGGTTTTGCAGCCCTTTTATAGCCAAGTAGGTGAACTTCCATTCTCACCTAACATCCCCCAATTTCGGGACTAGTGGAGCACTACCTTCCCCATCATCATTAGTGGCTCTCCCACTTCCCTTAGTGGCTCACCCATGATCATAGTGGCTCCCCTATTTTCAGGACAAGTGGAGTATTCTCCCCACCATTATCTCTAGTGGGTTGGTGAAGCACTTTCTCCACCAATATTCGGCCCCTCCACCCATGATCTCAGCAGCTTGGACAGCACCCCAGTTGTGCTCCCACATCCAGCATGTCCGCATGGCAGCCCCATCTGCCAGCTCTTGCTTCGTCAGCCTGTTGAGTCATACGCCTGCCTTGGACAGTCCTTCGCCCAAGTTTTAGATCGTGCCAAGTCGATCCCCTTGACTTGCACAAGCTGCTGCGCGCTGCCGAATTCGCCCGCAAGTCTGCTGCGCGCTGCCGAATTCGCATCTGCGTGCAGGCTTCCAATTCCTGCGCTGCCGCATTCACATCTGCGTGCAGGCTCCCAATGTTTGCGCTGCCGAATTCCTCGTCAGCCCCTGTTCTCGTCGGCTGATGCCCCTGACGAGTTTTCTCGCCTGGCTTCGACATTCCATCGTCAAGCCCATGTTCGTCGACAATCAGCGCTGCTGATTTCCCTTTGACGAAACCTGTGGCCGCACAAATCTGCGCTGCCGATTTCTCCCATCGTTGGCATGGCTGCCAGCGCCCTTAGGCCCCATTTTGGCCAGCCTGCCGAAGCGTGCACCTCGTGCACATTTAATACCGTTACAGTAGGCCTCTATCCTACCATCGAAAGTTGATAGGGCAGAAATTTGAATGATGCGTCGCCAGCACGATGGCCGTGCGATCCGTCGAGTTATCATGAATCATCAGAGCAACGGGCAGAGCCCGCGTCGACCTTTTATCTAATAAATGCGTCCCTTCCAGAAGTCGGGGTTTGTTGCACGTATTAGCTCTAGAATTACTACGGTTATCCGAGTAGCAAATACCATCAAACAAACTATAACTGATTTAATGAGCCATTCGCAGTTTCACAGTCTGAATTAGTTCATACTTACACATGCATGGCTTAATCTTTGAGACAAGCATATGACTACTGGCAGGATCAACCAGGTAGCATTCCTTGGCGACACCACGACCCGCACGATCCCCGACGCCGATGAGACGAGGGGCCGAGACGGGCGAGGAAGTCGTTCTTATCGAGCACGAGCGGCTCGAACGGGACGGTCGCAGGGGCGGAGGCCCCCGCGCCGGCATCGCGTTCCGCATCCGAAAGCACGAGCGACCGCGCGTGGGCCAGTTCGGCGGGATTCCGCTCGACTGGAACACGGGCGCCGCTGCTAGGTTCGCCCCGCGCCCCCGGGGAGGCGCGCGGCGGAGAGGGACAGCTTCACATTCAAATTCCACCGAAGTGGGTACGCAGCACAGGAACCCCGCCTCGCCGCAAGGCACCCAGGGCCTTGGGCTGAGAGTGATGGGGGCAGCAGGCCGACAGTTCGGTGCACAAGCACGGAGCCTGCCGACACGGACAGCCCAATTACCGCTCATGCGACTCTGCGTACACGCGACAACAATCCCGACGAGCGAACCACGGCCACGAGGGCAAATGGAAACACCCGAGAGAGATCGTGCCCGCACCGCTGGACGCGAAAGGATCTCGAAGGGACAAGCAACACGCCGCTGGGGGACGCGAAGGATCTCGAAGGGACAAGCAACAAGCCGCGGGGGACGCGGGGGATCTCGAAGGGACACGCAACAAGCCGCGGGGGACGCGGCGGATCTCGAAGGGACAGGCCGCGGGGGGGAGCAACAGGGACAATCATTCGGGGGGCCATCTGCCTCAGCTCGGAAGACGGAGGCCAGGCCTCGGCAGCGGGCACATCGCGCAGGAGCTTGGGGATGGCGAGGAGAGCCAGCACCTTGGCACGAGCGCAGCAACTGAATGCGGCACGCCCACGCGGTACAGCTCTCCTCGCAATCCCCAAGCTCGGCGGTCCGCACCAGACACGTCGGCCAGGCCTCCAGCTTGCGAGCACAGGCAGAGGCCACCGCTGCCGTGACGTCGCGCCAAGCCGTTGGGCGCGTTGGGGCTGCCAGCACCTTGGCACGAGGGGAATCCTGTTAAGGCCCCACACCCGAGACCGCGGATAAGCAGCCCCAACGCGCCCAACGGCTTGGAGCGGGTCACGACAGCGGTGGCCGGAATCAGGACGTCGCCGTTACGTAGCGCCAAGCCGTTGGGCGCGTTGGGGCTGCCAGCACCTTGGCACGAGGGGAATCCTGTTAAGGCCCCACGCCCGAGACCGCGGATAAGCAGCCCCAACGCGCCCAACGGCTTGGAGCGGGTGACGGGCAGGGATTCCGGCCACCGCCACCGGGACGTCGCGGCAAGCTGAGAGGCGCGCGTCAGCTGCCAGCACCTTGGAACGAGCGCGGCTTGTTAAGGCCCCACGCCCACGCCGCGGATAAGCAGCCCCAACGCGCCCAACGGCTTGGAGCGGGTCCCGGGGACGGTGGCCGGAATCGTGACGTCGCGCCAAGCCGTTGGGCGCGTTGGGGCTGCCTATTGGTTGGCACGAGCGCTGGCAAATCAGAGTGCGTGCGCGCCGCAGCCGCGGATAAGCAGCCCCAACGCGCCCAACGGCTTGGAGCGGGTCACAGGGACGGTGGCCGGAATCGTGACGTCGCGCCAAGCCGTTGGGCGCGTTGGGGCTGCCTATTGGTTGGCACGAGCGCTGGCAAATCAGAGTGCGTGCGCGCCCGCAGCCGCGGATAAGCAGCCCCAACGCGCCCAACGGCTTGGAGCGGGTCACAGGGACGGTGGCCGGAATCGTGACGTCGCGCCAAGCCGTTGGGCGCGTTGGGGCTGCCTATTGGTTGGCACGAGCGCTGGCAAATCAGAGTGCGTGCGCGCCCGCAGCCGCGGATAAGCAGCCCCAACGCGCCCAACGGCTTGGAGCGGGTCACAGGGACGGTGGCCGGAATCGGGTCGTCGCCGGCCGGAAAACGGGTCATCGATGGCGGCGTTACTTCGGGCCATGAGGCCCCCCACGTTAGTCCGAGCATAGCAGCAGCCCACAAATCCCCCGCGGCAGGCCTATGGGCGCCAGCCAGCGCGCCCCATGGCCAGCCAGGGGGCACCCCCCTAAAGAGCTATAAGTGTTATTGCAGCTCTGGCAGGGGTAGACACTACTAGGTCCCAGCTGTCACCCCCCCTCTAAAAAATTCATTTCTTGGTATTTTGAGCTGAAATTTTGCACATATGTTGGCAAAAATCCAATCCAACTTTATAAATTTTCCCAGATTTTTTCGAGGTCGGGAAGTATTTTTTTTTATTTTCCTACCATTAAAAATCAAGGAAATACGCAAAAATAGGAACCGGCCCGGAATGACCCCAAATTCGGCTGGCAGCCTCACAAAAATATGGCTGATTTTACTGGATTGGTTTCATGTGGAAAGCACGACGTTTTCTTGGCGGGATGCGAGAAAACCGGCAGCGCGCATGCGCGGCCAGCGACGTCGGGCTGGCCCCAGCAGCGCCTAGCCTCTCCCGCGCGGGGGGCAGGCAAGAGCGCAGGGGCCCCGGGCCCGAAGGCAGCCCCCCCGCGGGCAAGACAGCAAGCCAGCGGGGGCTGTCCGCGCTGCCGATTTTTCCCACTGCTGGCATCGCTGCCGCTGCCCCGGGCCCGAAGGCAGCCCCCCCGCGGGCACGACAGCAAGCCAGCGGGGGCTGTCCGCGCTGCCGATTTTTCCCACTGCTGGCATCGCTGCCGCTGCCCCGGGCCCGAAGGCAGCCCCCCGCGGGCACGACAGCAAGCCAGCGGGGGCTGTCCGCGCTGCCGATTTTTCCCACTGCTGGCATCGCTGCCGCTGCCCCGGGCCCGAAGGCAGCCCCCCCGCGGGCACGACAGCAAGCCAGCGGGGGCTGTCCGCGCTGCCGATTTTTCCCACTGCTGGCATCGCTGCCGCTGCCCCGGGCCGAAGGCAGCCCCCCCGCGGGCACGACAGCAAGCCAGCGGGGGCTGTCCGCGCTGCCGATTTTTCCCACTGCTGGCATCGCTGCCGCTGCCCCGGGCCCGAAGGCAGCCCCCCCGCGGGCACGACAGCAAGCCAGCGGGGGCTGTCCGCGCTGCCGATTTTTCCCACTGCTGGCATCGCTGCCGCTGCCCCGGGCCCGAAGGCAGCCCCCCCGCGGGCACGACAGCAAGCCAGCGGGGGCTGTCCGCGCTGCCGATTTTTCCCACTGCTGGCATCGCTGCCGCAGAGTGTGCGTAGCCTCTCCCGCGCGGGGGGCAGGCAAGAGCGCAGGGGGGCAAGGCCCGAAGGCAGCCCCCCCGCGGGTAAGATAGCCAGCCAGCAGGGGCTGTCCCCGCGTCAGCCCCGTTGCGCAGCGCGGCATGGAAATCATTGCCGCGCGCGCGCGCGCCCAATCGCCCAAGAGCCCAAGGGCCCCAAGGGCCCCAGGCCCTCAGGCCCCAGCGCCCCAGCGCCAAGCGCAGACCGCGGGCGCGGGCGCGGGCGGCGCGCGCTGCGCGTGTGATTTTTATAGGGCGGTGGTCGGAATCGGGTCGTCGCCGGCCGGAAAACGGGTCATCGATGGCGGCGTTACTTCGGGCCGTGAGGCCCCCCACGTGTGTAGCAGCAGCTCGCAAATCCCCCGCGGCAGGCCTATGGGCGCCAGCCAGCGCGCCCCATGGCCAGTCGGGGGCCCCCCTAAAGAGCTATAAGTGTTATTGCAGCTCTGGCAGGGGCAGACACTACTAGGTCCCAGCTGTCACCCCCCCTCTAAAAAATTCATTTCTTGGTATTTTGAGCTGAAATTTTGCACATAGGTTGGCAAAAATCCAATCCACCTTTATAAATTTTCCCAGATTTTTTCGAGGTCGGGAAGTATTTTTTTTTATTTTCCTACCATTAAAAATCAAGGAAATACGCAAAAATAGGAACGGCCCGGAATGACCCCAAATTCGGCTGGCAGCCTCACAAAAATATGGCTGATTTTACTGGATTGATTTCACGTGGAAAGCATGACGTTTTCTTGGCGGGATGCGGGAAAACCGGCAGCGCGCATGCCGCGGCCACCGGAGGAGCCCGGGAAAACTCTTGCTTTCACGGTCTTGGCCTCCCCTCACCACCATGGCCGGCCTCTAATCCCCCCCATCAGCAGTTGTGGCCGATAGGGCAGTGATTTGAACGACGCCGCCGGGTAATCGCACCCGGCCGACGCGGGGAGGAAGAGATCTCTTCTTCCAAGATAGCGAACAACACATCGGGAGTTATGTTGATAGGGCAGAGAATTGAATGACTCGTTGCGGGCAGCCAGCTGATAGGGCCTCCAGCTGCACAAATCCGCGCTGCCGATTTTTCCGACGTTGCCGATTTGTCTGAACAGCCCCTCGTTCGTCCGCGCTGCCGATTCCAACACTGCCTGCTGTGTCTGAACAGCCCCTGTTTCGTCAGCGCGTCCCCTTGACGAATTTTCCTGCCTGGCCTCGACAGCCCAGCGTCCAGCCCGTGTTCGTCAACAAATCTGCGCTGCCGATTTTCCCCGACGGGCCTCCAGCTGCGGATCTCCGCGCTGCCGATTTTCCCACTGTTGGCATCGCTGCCGCTGTCTAGGCCCCCAGTCTTTTTCGTCAAGCCTAGGACTATAAACAGTCCAGACTCATCGCCAGCACCGGCTGCCGATTCTGCCGACTTCTCCAATTTCGTCGGCGCTGCCGATTCCAACACTGCCTGCTGTGTCTGAACAGCCCCTGCTTCGTCAGCGCATACTTCTCCGATTTCGTCGGCGCTGCCGATTCCAACACTGCCTGCTGTGTCTGAACAGCCCCTGTTTCG
>CM055350.1:30721300-30723800 GCA_029228515.1 Populus alba x Populus x berolinensis | reverse complement strand
GCCCCCCCGCGGGCAAGATAGCAAGCCAGCAGGGGCTTGCCCCGCGTCAGCCCCCTGTTGCCAGTGAGCCTAACCCCTAGGGACGAATTTTCCTCGCCATGCCTCGCCAGCACCGCAGCGGTCCAGCCCTGGTGTTCGTCAACAAATCTGCGCTGCCCGATGCTCCAGCGACGGGCCTCGCAGCGGCATTTACCGCGCTGCCGAATTTTTCCCACTGTTTCTTATCGACGCTGCCGCTGCCCCAGCGTAGGGCCTAGCCCTCACCCCGCGCGGGGGGCAAGGCAATGAGCGCAGGGGGACAGGGCCCGAAGGCAGCCCCCACCGCGGGTAAGATAGCAAGGCAGTCAGGGGCTGTCCCCTAGCGTTCGACCCCCCGTTGCGCAGCGCGGCAGGGGAATCACTGCCGTCGCGCGCTGAGCGCGACACCAATCGCCTCAAGAGCCAAGGGCCCCAAGGGCCTCCAGGCCTCTCAGGGCCCAGGCCCCTAGGCCCCAGCGCCCCAGGCCCCAGCGCCCCAGCCAGACGCCCAGCTGAGGGCGCGGTGCAGGTTGCTGCCTCTTTAGCGCGCGAGCGCCAGGCGTGTGATTTTTATAGATGGCGGTAGTTGGTCGGAATCGGGTCGTCGCCCGGCCGAAAACGGGTCATCTGTATGGCGGCGTTACTGTTCGGGCCGTGAGGCCCCCCACGTTAGCTCCGAGCGTAGCAGCACTCGCAAATCCCCGCTGGCAGGCCTATAGGGCGCCAGCCAGCGCGCACCCATGGCCCAGTCGGGGGGCGCACCCCCTAAAGAAGCTATAATGTGTTATTGCTGAGCTTTCTGGCAGGGGTAGACACTACTTAGGTCCCAAGCTGTCACCCCCCCTCTAAAGAAAATTTCATCTTCTTGGTATTTTGAGCTGAAATTTTAGCACATAGGTTGGCAAAAATCCAAATCCCACCTTTATAAATTTTCCCAGATTTTTTCGAGGTCGGGAAGTATTTTTTTTTTTTATTTTCCTTACCTATTGAAAACTTCAAGGAACTACGCAAAAAATAGGAAACCCGGGCCCGGGAATGACCCCAAATTCGGGCTGGTCAGCCTCACAACAAATATGGCTGATTTTACTGGATTGGTTTCACGTGGAAAGCACGACGTTTTCTTGGCGGGATGCTGGGGAAAACCGGCCAAGCGCGCAATAGAAACTACGCCGCGGCGCCCGAGCGGAAGGAGCCCCGGGAAAAACTCTTGCTTTCACGGCTCCCTTGGGCCTCCCCTCACCACCATGGCAGGCCTCTAATCCCCCCTGCCCATAAGCAGTTGTAGCCGATATGGCAGGGTGATTTGAACGACGCTCGCCGGGTTAATCGCCACGCCGGGCCAGACGCGGGAGGACGAGAGAGATTTCTCTTCTTCCAAGATAGTCGGAACAACACATCGGGAGTTATGTTTGATAGGGCAGAGAATTGAATGACTCGTATGCGAGGCAGCCAGCTGATAGGGCCTCCAGCTGCACAAGATCCGCGCTCGCCTAGATTTTTCCGACGTTGCAGATTTGTCTGAACCAGCCCCTCGTTCGTCCGCGCTCGATCCCCGATTCCAATCACTGCCTGCTGATGTCTGAACAGCCCCTGTTTCGTCATGCGCGTTCCCCTCGACGAAATTTTTCCTGCCTGGCCTCGACAGTCCCACGTCCAGCCTCGTATAAATGTTCGTCACCAAATCTCTGCGCTCGCCGATTTTCCCCGAACGGGTCCTCCAGCTGCAACATTCCGCGCTGCCGATTTTTCCCCACTGTTGGCATCGCTGCAGCTGCCCCTGCCCCAGCGTGTGCTCTAGGCACCCAGTCGTTTTCCGTCACGCCTAGACTATAAAACAGTCCGGATCTCATTCGCCAGCAAAACCGGCTGCCGATTCTGTCCGACTATAATCTCGCCGATCTTCCTGTCGGCGCTTTGCCAGAGTTCCATAGCACTGGCCGCTTGTGTCTCTGAAACTAAGGACACCCTGCTTCCCGGTGTCAGCGCACTCCCCTTGACGATATTTTCCTGCCTGGCCTTGACCGGCCCAGCGTCCAGACCCATTGTTCGTCAAAAAATTCTGCGCTGCCCGATTTTTTCCCGCTAGTGGGCATCGCTGCGCACTTGCACCCAGTCGCAGTGCCTAGGCCCCCTAGTCTTTTTTCGTGTCACGCCTTAGACTATTAAACAGTACCTGACTCATCGCCAGCACCTGTCTAGCCGAATTTCTGCCGACTTCTGCCGGATTTCGTCGGCGCTGCCGATTCCAATGCACTGCCCGCTGTGTCACTGAACAGCCCCTGCTTCGTCAGCGCATCCCCTTGACGAATTTTCCCTGCTCCTGTGCCTGGATCAGCCCAGCGTCCAAGCCCATGTTCGTCAACAAATCTGCGCTGCCTAACAATATTTTATTAAATTAACGATTTTCCCCGACGGCCTATCCAGCTTGCGGATCTCCGCGCATGGCCAGATTTTTCCCGCTGTGGGCATCGCTGCCGCTGCC
>CM055350.1:30708800-30711300 GCA_029228515.1 Populus alba x Populus x berolinensis | reverse complement strand
AATTTTGCACATAGGCTGGCAAAAATCCAATCCAACTTTATAAATTTTCCCAGATTTTTTCGAGGTCGGGAAGTATTTTATTTTATTTTCCTACCATTAAAAATCAAGGAAATACGCAAAAATAGGAACCGGCCCGGAATGACCCCAAATTTGGCTGGCAGCCTCACAAAAATATGGCTGATTTTACTGGATTGGTTTCATGTGGAAAGCACGACGTTTTCTTGGCGGGATGCGAGAAAACCGGCAGCGCGCATGCGCGGCCAGCGACGTCGGGCTGGCCCCAGCAGCGCCTAGCCTCTCCCGCGCGGGGGGCAGGCAAGAGCGCAGCTGCCCCGGGCCCGAAGGCAGCCCCCCCGCGGGCAAGATAGCAAGCCAGCAGGGGCTGTCCGCGCTGCCGATATTTCCCACCGCTGGCATCGCTGCCGCTGCCACGGGCCCGAAGGCAGCCCCCCCGCGGGCAAGATAGCAAGCCAGCAGGGGCTGTCCGCGCTGCCGATATTTCCCACCGCTGGCATCGCTGCCGCTGCCCCGGGCCCGAAGGCAGCCCCCCCGCGGGCAAGATAGCAAGCCAGCAGGGGCTGTCCGCGCTGCCGATATTTCCCACCGCTGGCATCGCTGCCGCTGCCACGGGCCCGAAGGCAGCCCCCCCGCGGGCAAGATAGCAAGCCAGCAGGGGCTGTCCGCGCTGCCGATTTTTCCCACCGCTGGCATCGCTGCCGCTGCCCCGGGCCCGAAGGCAGCCCCCCCGCGGGCAAGATAGCAAGCCAGCAGGGGCTGTCCGCGCTGCCGATATTTCCCACCGCTGGCATCGCTGCCGCTGCCACGGGCCCGAAGGCAGCCCCCCCGCGGGCAAGATAGCAAGCCAGCAGGGCTGTCCGCGCTGCCGATATTTCCCACTGCTGGCATCGCTGCCGCTGCCCCGGGCCCGAAGGCAGCCCCCCCGCGGGCAAGATAGCAAGCCAGCAGGGGCTGTCCGCGCTGCCGATATTTCCCACCGCTGGCATCGCTGCCGCTGCCACCGGGCCCGAAGGCAGCCCCCCCGCGGGCAAGATAGCAAGCCAGCAGGGGCTGTCCGCGCTGCCGATATTTCCCACCGCTGGCATCGCTGCCGCTGCCACGGCCCGAAGGCAGCCCCCCCGCGGGCAAGATAGCAAGCCAGCAGGGGCTGTCCGCGCTGCCGATATTTCCCACCGCTGGCATCGCTGCCGCTGCCCCGGGCCCGAAGGCAGCCCCCCCGCGGGCAAGATAGCAAGCCAGCAGGGGCTGTCCGCGCTGCCGATATTTCCCACCGCTGGCATCGCTGCCGCTGCCCCGGGCCCGAAGGCAGCCCCCCCGCGGGCAAGATAGCAAGCCAGCAGGGGCTGTCCGCGCTGCCGATATTTCCCACCGCTGGCATCGCTGCCGCTGCCCCGGGCCCGAAGGCAGCCCCCCCGCGGGCAAGATAGCAAGCCAGCAGGGGCTGTCCGCGCTGCCGATATTTCCCACCGCTGGCATCGCTGCCGCTGCCCCGGGCCCGAAGGCAGCCCCCCCGCGGATAGCAAGCCAGCAGGGGCTGTCCGCGCTGCCGAGGCATCGCAAGGCAAGATAGCAAGCCAGCAGGGGCTGTCCGCGCTGCCGATATTTCCCACCGCTGGCATCGCTGCCGCTGCCACGGGCCCGAAGGCAGCCCCCCCGGGCAAGATAGCAAGCCAGCAGGGGCTGTCCGCGCTGCCGATATTTCCCACCGCTGGCATCGCTGCCGCTGCCCCGGGCCCGAAGGCAGCCCCCCCGGGCAAGATAGCAAGCCAGCAGGGGCTGTCCGCGCTGCCGATATTTCCCACCGCTGGCATCGCTGCCGCTGCCCCGGGCCCGAAGGCAGCCCCCCCGCGGGCAAGATAGCAAGCCAGCAGGGGCTGTCCGCGCTGCCGATATTTCCCACTGCTGGCATCGCTGCCGCTGCCCCGGGCCCGAAGGCAGCCCCCCCGCGGGCAAGATAGCAAGCCAGCAGGGGCTGTCCCCGCGTCAGCCCCCGTTGCCGTGAGCCTACCCCCTAGACGAATTTTCCTGCCAGGCCTGGCCAGCCCAGCGTCCAGCCCGTGTTCGTCAACAAATCTGCGCTGCCGATTTTCCGCGACGGGCCTCCAGCGGCATTTACCGCGCTGCCGATTTTTCCCACTGTTGTTATCGCTGCCGCTGCCCCAGCGTGTGCCTAGCCTCACCCGCGCGGGGGGCAGGCAAGAGCGCAGGGGGCCAGGGCCCGAAGGCAGCCCCCCCGCGGGTAAGATAGCAAGGCAGCAGGGGCTGTCCCCGCGTCAGCCCCCGTTGCGCAGCGCGGCATGGGAACCACTGCCGCGCGCTGCGCGCGCCCAATCGCCCAAGAGCCCAAGGGCCCCCAAGGGCCCCAGGCCCTCAGGCCCCAGGCCCCCAGGCCCCAGCGCCCCAGCCCCAGCGCCCCCAGCGCCCAGCGCGGGCGCGGGCGGGCGCGCGCGCGCGCGCGCGTGTGATTTTTATAGGGCGGTGG
>CM055350.1:30693800-30698800 GCA_029228515.1 Populus alba x Populus x berolinensis | reverse complement strand
GGACGGTGGCCGGAATTGGGTCGACGCCGGCCGGAAAACGGGTCATCGATGGCGGCGTTACTACGGAGCAATGAGGCCCCCCACGTTAGTCCGAGTATAGCAGCAGCCCTCAAATCCCCCGCGGCAGGCATATGGGCCGCCAGCCCAGCGCGCCCCCATGGCCCGTCAGGGGGCTCCCCCCTAAAGAGCTATAAGTGTTATTGCAGCTCTGGCAGGGGGTAGACACTACTTAGGTCCCAGCTGTCACCCCCCACTCTAAAAAATTCATTTCTTGGTATTTTGAGCTGAAATTTTTGCACATTGATGGCATAAAATCCAATCCAAATTTATAACTTTTCCCAGCGTTTTTCGAGGTCGGGAAGTATTTAATTTTATTTTCTTTCCATTAAAAATCAAGGAAATACGCAAAAATAGAAACCCCAACCCCCCCCACCAGGCCCGGACTGACCCCAAATTTGGCTGGCAGCCTCACAAAAATATGGCTGATTTTACTGGTTTGGTTTCATGTGGAACGCACGACGTTTTCTTGGTGGGTTGCGAGAAACACCGTGCAGCGCGCATGCGGCGGCCCAGCGATCGTCGGGCAGGCCCCAGCTGCGCCTAGCCTCTCCCCGCGCGGGGGGAAGGCTGAGCGCAGCTGCCCCGGGCCCGAAGGCAGCCCCCCCGCGGGCAAGATTGCAAGCCAGCAGGGGCTGTCCGCGCTGCCGATATTTCCCACCGCTGGCATCGCTGCCGCTGGCCACGGGCCCGAAGGCAGCCCCCCCGCGGGCAAGATAGCAAGCCAGCAGGGGCTGTCCGCGACTGCCGATATTTCCCACCGCTGGCATCTTGCCGCTGCCCAGGGCCCGTAGGCAGCCCCCCCGCTGGGCAAGATAGCAAGCCAGCAGGGGCTGTCCGCGCTGCCGATATTTCCCACCGATTGCATCGCTGCCGCTGCCACGGGCCCGAAAGGCAGCCCCCACGCGGGCAAGATAGCAAGCCAGCAGGGGCTGTCCGGCGCTGCCGATATTTTCCACGCTGGCATCGCTGCCGCTGCCCGGGAAACGAAGGCAGCCCCCGCGGGAAAGATAGCAAGCCAGCAGGGGCTGTCCGCGCTGCCGATATTTCCCACCGATGGCATCGCTGACGCATGCCACGGGCCCGAAGGCAGCCCCCCCGGGGGCAAGATAGCAAGCCAGCAGGGGCTGTCCGCGCTGCCGATATTTCCCCACGCTGGCATCGCTGCCGCTGCCAGGGCCCGAAGGGCAGCCCCCCCGCGGGCAAGATAGCAAGCGAGGGAGGGGCTGTCCGCGCTGCCGATATTTCCCACCGCTGTCATCGCTGCCGCTGCCCGGCGACGGCAGCCCCCCGGGCAAGATCGAAGCCAGCAGGGGTGTCCGCGCTGCCGATATTTCCCAACGCTGGGCATCGCTGCCGCTGCCACGGGCCCGAAGGCAGCCCCCCCGGGGCAAGATAGCAAGCCAGCAGGGGCTGTCCGCGCTGCCGTTATTTCCCACCGCTGGCATCGCTGCCGCTGCCACGGGCCCGAAGGCAGCCCACCCGCGGGCAAGATAGCAATCCAGCAGGGGCTGTACGCGCTTGCCGATATTTCCCACCGCTGGCATCGCTGCCGCTGCCACGGGCCCGAAGGCAGCCCCCCTGCGGGCAAAATTGCAAGCCAGCAGGGGCTGTCCGCGCTTGCGATATTTCCCACCGCTGGCATCGCTGCCGATGCCACGGGCCCGAAGGAAGCCCCCCCGAGGGCAAGATAGCAAGCCAGAAGGGACTGTCCGCGCTGCCGATATTTCCCACCGCTGGCATCGCTGCCGCTGCCCCGGGCCCGAAGGCAGCCCCCCCGCGGGCAAGATAGCAAGCCAGCAGGGGCTGTCAGCGCTGCCGATATTTCCCACCGATGGCATCGTTGCCGCTGCCCCGGGCCCGAAGGCAGCCCCCCCGCGGGGAAGATAGCAAGCAACAGCAGGGGCTGTCCGCGCTGCCGATATTTCCCACCGAGGGCATCGCTGCCGCTGCCCCGGGCCCGAAGGCAGCCCCCCCGCGGGCAAAGATAGCAAGCCAGCAAGGGCTGTCCGCGCTGCCGATATTTCCCACCGATGGCATCGCTGACGCTGCCCCGGGCCCGACGCCGGGCCCCCCGCGGGCAAGATAGCAAGCCAGCAGGGGCTGTCCGCGCTGCCGATATTTCCCACCGCTGGCATTCGCTGCCGCTGCCCCAGGGACCGAAGGCCGCCCCACCGCGGGCAAGATAGCAAAGCCAGCAAGGGCTGTCGGCTTGCCGATATTCCCCACCGCTGGCATCCCTGCCGCTGCCCCGGGCCCGACGGCGCCCCCCCCGCGGGCAAGATAGCAAGCCAGCAGGGGCTGTCCGCGCTGCCGATATTTCCCACCGCTGGCATCGCTGCCGCTGCCCCGGGCCCGAAGGCAGCCCCCCCGCGGGCAAGATAGCAAGCCAGCAGGGGCTGTCCGCGCTGCCGATATTTCCCACCGCTGGCATCGCTGCCGCTGCCCCGGGCCCGACGGCAGCCCCCCCGCGGGCAAGATAGCAAGCCAGCAGGGGCTGTCCCCGCGTCAGCCCCCGTTGCCGTGAGCCTACCCCCTAGACGAATTTTCTGCCAGCCTGGCCAGCCCAGCGTCCAGCCCGTGTTCGTCAACAAATCTGCGCTGCCGATTTTCCGCGACGGGCCTCCAGCGGCATTTACCGCGCTGCCGATTTTTCCCACTGTTGTTATCGCTGCCGCTGCCCCAGCGTGTGCCTAGCCTCACCCGCGCGGGGGGCAGGCAAGAGCGCAGGGGGCCAGGGCCCGAAGGCAGCCCCCCCGCGGGTAAGATAGCAAGGCAGCAGGGGCTGTCCCCGCGTCAGCCCCCGTTGCGCAGCGCGGCAGGGGAACCACTGCCGCGCGCGCGCGCGCGCCCAATCGCCCAAGAGCCCAAGGGCCCCCAAGGGCCCCAGGCCCTCAGGCCCCAGGCCCCAGGCCCCAGCGCCCCAGGCCCAGCGCCCAGCGCCCAGCGCGCGCGCGCGGGCGCGGGCGGGCGCGCGCGCGCGCGCGTGTGATTTTTATAGGGCGGTGGTCGGAATCGGGTCGTCGCCGGCCGGAAAACGGGTCATCGATGGCGGCGTTACTTCGGGCCGTGAGGCCCCCCACGTTAGTCCGAGCGTAGCAGCAGCCCCCGCGGCAGGCCTATGGGCGCCAGCCAGCGCGCCCCATGGCCACCCCCCTAAAGAGCTATAAGTGTTATTGCAGCTCTGGCAGGGGTAGACACTACTAGGTCCCAGCTGTCACCCCCCCTCTAAAAAATTCATTTCTTGGTATTTTGAGCTGAAATTTTGCACATAGGTTGGCAAAAATCCAATCCACCTTTATAAATTTTCCCAGATTTTTTCGAGGTCGGGAAGTATTTTTTTTTATTTTCCTACCATTGAAAATCAAGGAAATACGCAAAAATAGGAACCGGCCCGGAATGACCCCAAATTCGGCTGGCAGCCTCACAAAAATATGGCTGATTTTACTGGATTGGTTTCACGTGGAAAGCACGACGTTTTCTTGGCGGGATGCGGGAAAACCGGCAGCGCGCATGCGCGGCCAGCGGAGGAGCCCCGGGAAAACTCTTGCTTTCACGGTCTTGGCCTCCCCTCACCACCATGGCAGGCCTCTAATCCCCCCATCAGCAGTTGTAGCCGATAGGGCAGTGATTTGAACGACGCCGCCGGGTAATCGCACCCGGCCGACGCGGGGAGGAAGAGATCTCTTCTTCCAAGATAGCGAACAACACATCGGGAGTTATGTTGATAGGGCAGAGAATTGAATGACTCGTTGCGGGCAGCCAGCTGATAGGGCCTCCAGCTGCACAAATCCGCGCTGCCGATTTTTCCGACGTTGCCGATTTGTCTGAACAGCCCCTCGTTCGTCCGCGCTGCCGATTCCAACACTGCCTGCTGTGTCTGAACAGCCCCTGTTTCGTCAGCGCGTCCCCTCGACGAATTTTCCTGCCTGGCCTGGACAGCCCAGCGTCCAGCCCATGTTCGTCAAAAAATCTGCGCTGCCGATTTTTCCCGCTGTGGGCATCGCTGCCGCTGCCCCAGCGCGTGCCTAGGCCCCCAGTCTTTTTCGTCACGCCTAGGACTATAAACAGTCCGGACTCATCGCCAGCACCGGCTGCCGATTCTGCCGACTTCGCCGATTTCGTCGGCGCTGCCGATTCCAGCACTGCCCGCTGTGTCTGAACAGCCCCTGCTTCGTCAGCGCATCCCCTTGACGAATTTTCCTGCCTGGCCTGGACAGCCCATGTTCGTCAAAAAATCTGCGCTGCCGATTTTTCCCACTGTTGGCATCGCTGCCACTGCCCCAGCGTGTGCCTAGGCCCCCAGTCGTTTTCGTCAAGCCTAGGACTATAAATCGTCCGGACTCATCGCCAGCACCGGCTGCCGATTCTGACGACTTTGCCGATTTCGTCGGCGCATCCCCTCGACGAATTTTCCTGCCTGGCCTGGACAGCCCAGCGTCCAGCCCATGTTCGTCAAAAAATCTGCGCTGCCGATTTTTCCCGCTGTGGGCATCGCTGCCGCTGCCCCAGCGCGTGCCTAGGCCCCCAGTCTTTTTCGTCACGCCTAGGACTATAAACAGTCCGGACTCATCGCCAGCACCGGCTGCCGATTCTGCCGACTTCGCCGATTTCGTCGGCGCTGCCGATTCCAGCACTGCCCGCTGTGTCTGAACAGCCCCTGCTTCGTCAGCGCATCCCCTTGACGAATTTTCCTGCCTGGCCTGGACAGCCCATGTTCGTCAAAAAATCTGCGCTGCCGATTTTTCCCACTGTTGGCATCGCTGCCACTGCCCCAGCGTGTGCCTAGGCCCCCAGTCGTTTTCGTCAAGCCTAGGACTATAAATCGTCCGGACTCATCGCCAGCACCGGCTGCCGATTCTGACGACTTTGCCGATTTCGTCGGCGCATCCCCTCGACGAATTTTCCTGCCTGGCCTGGACAGCCCAGCGTCCAGCCCATGT
>CM055350.1:30667379-30693700 GCA_029228515.1 Populus alba x Populus x berolinensis | reverse complement strand
AGTTGCCTTGAATTTCGGGGAGACCCCTTTGAGCATGTATGCTTCTGCTACTTGTTCTACATCAGACTTCCTTCCGCAAACGGGAAACGCTTTGACTCGGTGAGTTTTGCGGCATTCCGACTTCGATGCCCGGTTGCCGAAATTCAGTTGCCTTTGAATTTCGGGTGATCCCTCTTGAGCATGTATGCTTCTGCTACTTGTTCTACATCAGACTTCTTCCGCAAACGGCGAAACGCTTTGACTCGGTGAGTTTCGCGGCATTCCGACTTCGATGCCCGGTTGCCGAAATTCAGTTGCCTTTGAATTTCGGGTGATCCCTCTTGAGCATGTATGCTTCTGCTACTTGTTCTACATCAGACTTCTTCCGCAAACGGCGAAACGCTTTGACTCGGTGAGTTTCGCGGCATTCCGACTTCGATCCCGGTTGCCGAAATTCAGTTGCCTTTGAATTTCGGGTGATCCCTCTTGAGCATGTATGCTTCTGCTACTTGTTCTACATCAGACTTCTTCCGCAAACGGCGAAACGCTTTGACTCGGTGAGTTTCGCGGCATTCCGACTTCGATGCCCCGGTTGCCGAAATTCAGTTGCCTTTGAATTTCGGGTGATCCCTCTTGAGCATGTATGCTTCTGCTACTTGTTCTACATCAGACTTCTTCCGCAAACGGCGAAACGCTTTGACTCGGTGAGTTTCGCGGCATTCCGACTTCGATGCCCCGGTTGCCGAAATTCAGTTGCCTTTGAATTTCGGGTGATCCCTCTTGAGCATGTATGCTTCTGCTACTTGTTCTACATCAGACTTCTTCCGCAAACGGCGAAACGCTTTGACTCGGTGAGTTTCGCGGCATTCCGACTTCGATGCCCCGGTTGCCGAAATTCAGTTGCCTTTGAATTTCGGGTGATCCCTCTTGAGCATGTATGCTTCTGCTACTTGTTCTACATCAGACTTCTTCCGCAAACGGCGAAACGCTTTGACTCGGTGAGTTTCGCGGCATTCCGACTTCGATGCCCGGTTGCCGAAATTCAGTTGCCTTTGAATTTCGGGTGATCCCTCTTGAGCATGTATGCTTCTGCTACTTGTTCTACATCAGACTTCTTCCGCAAACGGCGAAACGCTTTGACTCGGTGAGTTTCGCGGCATTCCGACTTCGATGCCCGGTTGCCGAAATTCAGTTGCCTTTGAATTTCGGGTGATCCCTCTTGAGCATGTATGCTTCTGCTACTTGTTCTACATCAGACTTCTTCCGCAAACGGCGAAACGCTTTGACTCGGTGAGTTTCGCGGCATTCCGACTTCGATGCCCGGTTGCCGAAATTCAGTTGCCTTTGAATTTCGGGTGATCCCTCTTGAGCATGTATGCTTCTGCTACTTGTTCTACAT
Source organism: Populus alba x Populus x berolinensis (assembly GCA_029228515.1). Taxonomy (NCBI): domain Eukaryota; kingdom Viridiplantae; phylum Streptophyta; class Magnoliopsida; order Malpighiales; family Salicaceae; genus Populus; species Populus alba x Populus x berolinensis. Next base: position 30,692,322 of record CM055350.1, on the reverse strand, counting down.
CAGACTTCTTCCGCAAACGGCGAAACGCTTTGACTCGGTGAGTTTCGCGGCATTCCGACTTCGATGCCCGGTTGCCGAAATTCAGTTGCCTTTGAATTTCGGGTGATCCCTCTTGAGCATGTATGCTTCTGCTACTTGTTCTACATCAGACTTCTTCCGCAAACGGCGAAACGCTTTGACTCGGTGAGTTTCGCGGCATTCCGACTTCGATGCCCGGTTGCCGAAATTCAGTTGCCTTTGAATTTCGGGTGATCCCTCTTGAGCATGTATGCTTCTGCTACTTGTTCTACATCAGACTTTCTTCCGCAAACGGCGAAACGCTTTGACTCGGTGAGTTTCGCGGCATTCCGACTTCGATGCCCCGGTTGCCGAAATTCAGTTGCCTTTGAATTTCGGGTGATCCCTCTTGAGCATGTATGCTTCTGCTACTTGTTCTACATCAGACTTCTTCCGCAAACGGCGAAACGCTTTGACTCGGTGAGTTTCGCGGCATTCCGACTTCGATGCCCCGGTTGCCGAAATTCAGTTGCCTTTGAATTTCGGGTGATCCCTCTTGAGCATGTATGCTTCTGCTACTTGTTCTACATCAGACTTCTTCCGCAAACGGCGAAACGCTTTGACTCGGTGAGTTTCGCGGCATTCCGACTTCGATGCCCCGGTTGCCGAAATTCAGTTGCCTTTGAATTTCGGGTGATCCCTCTTGAGCATGTATGCTTCTGCTACTTGTTCTACATCAGACTTCTTCCGCAAACGGCGAAACGCTTTGACTCGGTGAGTTTCGCGGCATTCCGACTTCGATGCCCCGGTTGCCGAAATTCAGTTGCCTTTGAATTTCGGGTGATCCCTCTTGAGCATGTATGCTTCTGCTACTTGTTCTACATCAGACTTCTTCCGCAAACGGCGAAACGCTTTGACTCGGTGAGTTTCGCGGCATTCCGACTTCGATGCCCCGGTTGCCGAAATTCAGTTGCCTTTGAATTTCGGGTGATCCCTCTTGAGCATGTATGCTTCTGCTACTTGTTCTACATCAGACTTCTTCCGCAAACGGCGAAACGCTTTGACTCGGTGAGTTTCGCGGCATTCCGACTTCGATTGCCCCAGTTGCCTTTGAATTTCGGGTGATCCCTCTTGAGCATGTATGCTTCTGCTACTTGTTCTACATCAGACTTCTTCCGCAAACGGCGAAACGCTTTGACTCGGTGAGTTTCGCGGCATTCCGACTTCGATGCCCGGTTGCCGAAATTCAGTTGCCTTTGAATTTCGGGTGATCCCTCTTGAGCATGTATGCTTCTGCTACTTGTTCTACATCAGACTTCTTCCGCAAACGGCGAAACGCTTTGACTCGGTGAGTTTCGCGGCATTCCGACTTCGATGCCCGGTTGCCGAAATTCAGTTGCCTTTGAATTTCGGGTGATCCCTCTTGAGCATGTATGCTTCTGCTACTTGTTCTACATCAGACTTCTTCCGCAAACGGCGAAACGCTTTGACTCGGTGAGTTTCGCGGCATTCCGACTTCGATGCCCCGGTTGCCGAAATTCAGTTGCCTTTGAATTTCGGGTGATCCCTCTTGAGCATGTATGCTTCTGCTACTTGTTCTACATCAGACTTCTTCCGCAAACGGCGAAACGCTTTGACTCGGTGAGTTTCGCGGCATTCCGACTTCGATGCCCGGTTGCCGAAATTCAGTTGCCTTTGAATTTCGGGTGATCCCTCTTGAGCATGTATGCTTCTGCTACTTGTTCTACATCAGACTTCTTCCGCAAACGGCGAAACGCTTTGACTCGGTGAGTTTCGCGGCATTCCGACTTCGATGCCCCGGTTGCCGAAATTCAGTTGCCTTTGAATTTCGGGTGATCCCTCTTGAGCATGTATGCTTCTGCTACTTGTTCTACATCAGACTTCTTCCGCAAACGGCGAAACGCTTTGACTCGGTGAGTTTCGCGGCATTCCGACTTCGATTGCCGAAATTCAGTTGCCTTTGAATTTCGGGTGATCCCTCTTGAGCATGTATGCTTCTGCTACTTGTTCTACATCAGACTTCTTCCGCAAACGGCGAAACGCTTTGACTCGGTGAGTTTCGCGGCATTCCGACTTCGATGCCCGGTTGCCGAAATTCAGTTGCCTTTGAATTTCGGGTGATCCCTCTTGAGCATGTATGCTTCTGCTACTTGTTCTACATCAGACTTCTTCCGCAAACGGCGAAACGCTTTGACTCGGTGAGTTTCGCGGCATTCCGACTTCGATGCCCCGGTTGCCGAAATTCAGTTGCCTTTGAATTTCGGGTGATCCCTCTTGAGCATGTATGCTTCTGCTACTTGTTCTACATCAGACTTCTTCCGCAAACGGCGAAACGCTTTGACTCGGTGAGTTTCGCGGCATTCCGACTTCGATTCAGTTGCCTTTGAATTTCGGGTGATCCCTCTTGAGCATGTATGCTTCTGCTACTTGTTCTACATCAGACTTCTTCCGCAAACGGCGAAACGCTTTGACTCGGTGAGTTTCGCGGCATTCCGACTTCGATGCCCCGGTTGCCGAAATTCAGTTGCCTTTGAATTTCGGGTGATCCCTCTTGAGCATGTATGCTTCTGCTACTTGTTCTACATCAGACTTCTTCCGCAAACGGCGAAACGCTTTGACTCGGTGAGTTTCGCGGCATTCCGACTTCGATGCCCCGGTTGCCGAAATTCAGTTGCCTTTGAATTTCGGGTGATCCCTCTTGAGCATGTATGCTTCTGCTACTTGTTCTACATCAGACTTCTTCCGCAAACGGCGAAACGCTTTGACTCGGTGAGTTTCGCGGCATTCCGACTTCGATGCCCGGTTGCCGAAATTCAGTTGCCTTTGAATTTCGGGTGATCCCTCTTGAGCATGTATGCTTCTGCTACTTGTTCTACATCAGACTTCTTCCGCAAACGGCGAAACGCTTTGACTCGGTGAGTTTCGCGGCATTCCGACTTCGATGCCCCGGTTGCCGAAATTCAGTTGCCTTTGAATTTCGGGTGATCCCTCTTGAGCATGTATGCTTCTGCTACTTGTTCTACATCAGACTTCTTCCGCAAACGGCGAAACGCTTTGACTCGGTGAGTTTCGCGGCATTCCGACTTCGATGCCCCGGTTGCCGAAATTCAGTTGCCTTTGAATTTCGGGTGATCCCTCTTGAGCATGTATGCTTCTGCTACTTGTTCTACATCAGACTTCTTCCGCAAACGGCGAAACGCTTTGACTCGGTGAGTTTCGCGGCATTCCGACTTCGATGCCCCGGTTGCCGAAATTCAGTTGCCTTTGAATTTCGGGTGATCCCTCTTGAGCATGTATGCTTCTGCTACTTGTTCTACATCAGACTTCTTCCGCAAACGGCGAAACGCTTTGACTCGGTGAGTTTCGCGGCATTCCGACTTCGATGCCCCGGTTGCCGAAATTCAGTTGCCTTTGAATTTCGGGTGATCCCTCTTGAGCATGTATGCTTCTGCTACTTGTTCTACATCAGACTTCTTCCGCAAACGGCGAAACGCTTTGACTCGGTGAGTTTCGCGGCATTCCGACTTCGATGCCCCGGTTGCCGAAATTCAGTTGCCTTTGAATTTCGGGTGATCCCTCTTGAGCATGTATGCTTCTGCTACTTGTTCTACATCAGACTTCTTCCGCAAACGGCGAAACGCTTTGACTCGGTGAGTTTCGCGGCATTCCGACTTCGATGCCCCGGTTGCCGAAATTCAGTTGCCTTTGAATTTCGGGTGATCCCTCTTGAGCATGTATGCTTCTGCTACTTGTTCTACATCAGACTTCTTCCGCAAACGGCGAAACGCTTTGACTCGGTGAGTTTCGCGGCATTCCGACTTCGATGCCCCGGTTGCCGAAATTCAGTTGCCTTTGAATTTCGGGTGATCCCTCTTGAGCATGTATGCTTCTGCTACTTGTTCTACATCAGACTTCTTCCGCAAACGGCGAAACGCTTTGACTCGGTGAGTTTCGCGGCATTCCGACTTCGATGCCCCGGTTGCCGAAATTCAGTTGCCTTTGAATTTCGGGTGATCCCTCTTGAGCATGTATGCTTCTGCTACTTGTTCTACATCAGACTTCTTCCGCAAACGGCGAAACGCTTTGACTCGGTGAGTTTCGCGGCATTCCGACTTCGATGCCCCGGTTGCCGAAATTCAGTTGCCTTTGAATTTCGGGTGATCCCTCTTGAGCATGTATGCTTCTGCTACTTGTTCTACATCAGACTTCTTCCGCAAACGGCGAAACGCTTTGACTCGGTGAGTTTCGCGGCATTCCGACTTCGATGCCCCGGTTGCCGAAATTCAGTTGCCTTTGAATTTCGGGTGATCCCTCTTGAGCATGTATGCTTCTGCTACTTGTTCTACATCAGACTTCTTCCGCAAACGGCGAAACGCTTTGACTCGGTGAGTTTCGCGGCATTCCGACTTCGATGCCCCGGTTGCCGAAATTCAGTTGCCTTTGAATTTCGGGTGATCCCTCTTGAGCATGTATGCTTCTGCTACTTGTTCTACATCAGACTTCTTCCGCAAACGGCGAAACGCTTTGACTCGGTGAGTTTCGCGGCATTCCGACTTCGATGCCCCCCCAGTTGCCTTTGAATTTCGGGTGATCCCTCTTGAGCATGTATGCTTCTGCTACTTGTTCTACATCAGACTTCTTCCGCAAACGGCGAAACGCTTTGACTCGGTGAGTTTCGCGGCATTCCGACTTCGATGCCCCGGTTGCCGAAATTCAGTTGCCTTTGAATTTCGGGTGATCCCTCTTGAGCATGTATGCTTCTGCTACTTGTTCTACATCAGACTTCTTCCGCAAACGGCGAAACGCTTTGACTCGGTGAGTTTCGCGGCATTCCGACTTCGATGCCCCGGTTGCCGAAATTCAGTTGCCTTTGAATTTCGGGTGATCCCTCTTGAGCATGTATGCTTCTGCTACTTGTTCTACATCAGACTTCTTCCGCAAACGGCGAAACGCTTTGACTCGGTGAGTTTCGCGGCATTCCGACTTCGATGCCCCGGTTGCCGAAATTCAGTTGCCTTTGAATTTCGGGTGATCCCTCTTGAGCATGTATGCTTCTGCTACTTGTTCTACATCAGACTTCTTCCGCAAACGGCGAAACGCTTTGACTCGGTGAGTTTCGCGGCATTCCGACTTCGATGCCCCGGTTGCCGAAATTCAGTTGCCTTTGAATTTCGGGTGATCCCTCTTGAGCATGTATGCTTCTGCTACTTGTTCTACATCAGACTTCTTCCGCAAACGGCGAAACGCTTTGACTCGGTGAGTTTCGCGGCATTCCGACTTCGATGCCCCGGTTGCCGAAATTCAGTTGCCTTTGAATTTCGGGTGATCCCTCTTGAGCATGTATGCTTCTGCTACTTGTTCTACATCAGACTTCTTCCGCAAACGGCGAAACGCTTTGACTCGGTGAGTTTCGCGGCATTCCGACTTCGATGCCCGGTTGCCGAAATTCAGTTGCCTTTGAATTTCGGGTGATCCCTCTTGAGCATGTATGCTTCTGCTACTTGTTCTACATCAGACTTCTTCCGCAAACGGCGAAACGCTTTGACTCGGTGAGTTTCGCGGCATTCCGACTTCGATGCCCCGGTTGCCGAAATTCAGTTGCCTTTGAATTTCGGGTGATCCCTCTTGAGCATGTATGCTTCTGCTACTTGTTCTACATCAGACTTCTTCCGCAAACGGCGAAACGCTTTGACTCGGTGAGTTTCGCGGCATTCCGACTTCGATGCCCCGGTTGCCGAAATTCAGTTGCCTTTGAATTTCGGGTGATCCCTCTTGAGCATGTATGCTTCTGCTACTTGTTCTACATCAGACTTCTTCCGCAAACGGCGAAACGCTTTGACTCGGTGAGTTTCGCGGCATTCCGACTTCGATGCCCCGGTTGCCGAAATTCAGTTGCCTTTGAATTTCGGGTGATCCCTCTTGAGCATGTATGCTTCTGCTACTTGTTCTACATCAGACTTCTTCCGCAAACGGCGAAACGCTTTGACTCGGTGAGTTTCGCGGCATTCCGACTTCGATGCCCCGGTTGCCGAAATTCAGTTGCCTTTGAATTTCGGGTGATCCCTCTTGAGCATGTATGCTTCTGCTACTTGTTCTACATCAGACTTCTTCCGCAAACGGCGAAACGCTTTGACTCGGTGAGTTTCGCGGCATTCCGACTTCGATGCCCCGGTTGCCGAAATTCAGTTGCCTTTGAATTTCGGGTGATCCCTCTTGAGCATGTATGCTTCTGCTACTTGTTCTACATCAGACTTCTTCCGCAAACGGCGAAACGCTTTGACTCGGTGAGTTTCGCGGCATTCCGACTTCGATGCCCCGGTTGCCGAAATTCAGTTGCCTTTGAATTTCGGGTGATCCCTCTTGAGCATGTATGCTTCTGCTACTTGTTCTACATCAGACTTCTTCCGCAAACGGCGAAACGCTTTGACTCGGTGAGTTTCGCGGCATTCCGACTTCGATGCCCCGGTTGCCGAAATTCAGTTGCCTTTGAATTTCGGGTGATCCCTCTTGAGCATGTATGCTTCTGCTACTTGTTCTACATCAGACTTCTTCCGCAAACGGCGAAACGCTTTGACTCGGTGAGTTTCGCGGCATTCCGACTTCGATGCCCCGGTTGCCGAAATTCAGTTGCCTTTGAATTTCGGGTGATCCCTCTTGAGCATGTATGCTTCTGCTACTTGTTCTACATCAGACTTCTTCCGCAAACGGCGAAACGCTTTGACTCGGTGAGTTTCGCGGCATTCCGACTTCGATGCCCCGGTTGCCGAAATTCAGTTGCCTTTGAATTTCGGGTGATCCCTCTTGAGCATGTATGCTTCTGCTACTTGTTCTACATCAGACTTCTTCCGCAAACGGCGAAACGCTTTGACTCGGTGAGTTTCGCGGCATTCCGACTTCGATGCCCCGGTTGCCGAAATTCAGTTGCCTTTGAATTTCGGGTGATCCCTCTTGAGCATGTATGCTTCTGCTACTTGTTCTACATCAGACTTCTTCCGCAAACGGCGAAACGCTTTGACTCGGTGAGTTTCGCGGCATTCCGACTTCGATGCCCCGGTTGCCGAAATTCAGTTGCCTTTGAATTTCGGGTGATCCCTCTTGAGCATGTATGCTTCTGCTACTTGTTCTACATCAGACTTCTTCCGCAAACGGCGAAACGCTTTGACTCGGTGAGTTTCGCGGCATTCCGACTTCGATGCCCCGGTTGCCGAAATTCAGTTGCCTTTGAATTTCGGGTGATCCCTCTTGAGCATGTATGCTTCTGCTACTTGTTCTACATCAGACTTCTTCCGCAAACGGCGAAACGCTTTGACTCGGTGAGTTTCGCGGCATTCCGACTTCGATGCCCCGGTTGCCGAAATTCAGTTGCCTTTGAATTTCGGGTGATCCCTCTTGAGCATGTATGCTTCTGCTACTTGTTCTACATCAGACTTCTTCCGCAAACGGCGAAACGCTTTGACTCGGTGAGTTTCGCGGCATTCCGACTTCGATGCCCCGGTTGCCGAAATTCAGTTGCCTTTGAATTTCGGGTGATCCCTCTTGAGCATGTATGCTTCTGCTACTTGTTCTACATCAGACTTCTTCCGCAAACGGCGAAACGCTTTGACTCGGTGAGTTTCGCGGCATTCCGACTTCGATGCCCCGGTTGCCGAAATTCAGTTGCCTTTGAATTTCGGGTGATCCCTCTTGAGCATGTATGCTTCTGCTACTTGTTCTACATCAGACTTCTTCCGCAAACGGCGAAACGCTTTGACTCGGTGAGTTTCGCGGCATTCCGACTTCGATGCCCCGGTTGCCGAAATTCAGTTGCCTTTGAATTTCGGGTGATCCCTCTTGAGCATGTATGCTTCTGCTACTTGTTCTACATCAGACTTCTTCCGCAAACGGCGAAACGCTTTGACTCGGTGAGTTTCGCGGCATTCCGACTTCGATGCCCCGGTTGCCGAAATTCAGTTGCCTTTGAATTTCGGGTGATCCCTCTTGAGCATGTATGCTTCTGCTACTTGTTCTACATCAGACTTCTTCCGCAAACGGCGAAACGCTTTGACTCGGTGAGTTTCGCGGCATTCCGACTTCGATGCCCCGGTTGCCGAAATTCAGTTGCCTTTGAATTTCGGGTGATCCCTCTTGAGCATGTATGCTTCTGCTACTTGTTCTACATCAGACTTCTTCCGCAAACGGCGAAACGCTTTGACTCGGTGAGTTTCGCGGCATTCCGACTTCGATGCCCCGGTTGCCGAAATTCAGTTGCCTTTGAATTTCGGGTGATCCCTCTTGAGCATGTATGCTTCTGCTACTTGTTCTACATCAGACTTCTTCCGCAAACGGCGAAACGCTTTGACTCGGTGAGTTTCGCGGCATTCCGACTTCGATGCCCGGTTGCCGAAATTCAGTTGCCTTTGAATTTCGGGTGATCCCTCTTGAGCATGTATGCTTCTGCTACTTGTTCTACATCAGACTTCTTCCGCAAACGGCGAAACGCTTTGACTCGGTGAGTTTCGCGGCATTCCGACTTCGATGCCCCGGTTGCCGAAATTCAGTTGCCTTTGAATTTCGGGTGATCCCTCTTGAGCATGTATGCTTCTGCTACTTGTTCTACATCAGACTTCTTCCGCAAACGGCGAAACGCTTTGACTCGGTGAGTTTCGCGGCATTCCGACTTCGATGCCCCGGTTGCCGAAATTCAGTTGCCTTTGAATTTCGGGTGATCCCTCTTGAGCATGTATGCTTCTGCTACTTGTTCTACATCAGACTTCTTCCGCAAACGGCGAAACGCTTTGACTCGGTGAGTTTCGCGGCATTCCGACTTCGATGCCCCGGTTGCCGAAATTCAGTTGCCTTTGAATTTCGGGTGATCCCTCTTGAGCATGTATGCTTCTGCTACTTGTTCTACATCAGACTTCTTCCGCAAACGGCGAAACGCTTTGACTCGGTGAGTTTCGCGGCATTCCGACTTCGATGCCCCGGTTGCCGAAATTCAGTTGCCTTTGAATTTCGGGTGATCCCTCTTGAGCATGTATGCTTCTGCTACTTGTTCTACATCAGACTTCTTCCGCAAACGGCGAAACGCTTTGACTCGGTGAGTTTCGCGGCATTCCGACTTCGATGCCCCGGTTGCCGAAATTCAGTTGCCTTTGAATTTCGGGTGATCCCTCTTGAGCATGTATGCTTCTGCTACTTGTTCTACATCAGACTTCTTCCGCAAACGGCGAAACGCTTTGACTCGGTGAGTTTCGCGGCATTCCGACTTCGATGCCCCGGTTGCCGAAATTCAGTTGCCTTTGAATTTCGGGTGATCCCTCTTGAGCATGTATGCTTCTGCTACTTGTTCTACATCAGACTTCTTCCGCAAACGGCGAAACGCTTTGACTCGGTGAGTTTCGCGGCATTCCGACTTCGATGCCCCGGTTGCCGAAATTCAGTTGCCTTTGAATTTCGGGTGATCCCTCTTGAGCATGTATGCTTCTGCTACTTGTTCTACATCAGACTTCTTCCGCAAACGGCGAAACGCTTTGACTCGGTGAGTTTCGCGGCATTCCGACTTCGATGCCCCGGTTGCCGAAATTCAGTTGCCTTTGAATTTCGGGTGATCCCTCTTGAGCATGTATGCTTCTGCTACTTGTTCTACATCAGACTTCTTCCGCAAACGGCGAAACGCTTTGACTCGGTGAGTTTCGCGGCATTCCGACTTCGATGCCCCGGTTGCCGAAATTCAGTTGCCTTTGAATTTCGGGTGATCCCTCTTGAGCATGTATGCTTCTGCTACTTGTTCTACATCAGACTTCTTCCGCAAACGGCGAAACGCTTTGACTCGGTGAGTTTCGCGGCATTCCGACTTCGATGCCCCGGTTGCCGAAATTCAGTTGCCTTTGAATTTCGGGTGATCCCTCTTGAGCATGTATGCTTCTGCTACTTGTTCTACATCAGACTTCTTCCGCAAACGGCGAAACGCTTTGACTCGGTGAGTTTCGCGGCATTCCGACTTCGATGCCCCGGTTGCCGAAATTCAGTTGCCTTTGAATTTCGGGTGATCCCTCTTGAGCATGTATGCTTCTGCTACTTGTTCTACATCAGACTTCTTCCGCAAACGGCGAAACGCTTTGACTCGGTGAGTTTCGCGGCATTCCGACTTCGATGCCCCGGTTGCCGAAATTCAGTTGCCTTTGAATTTCGGGTGATCCCTCTTGAGCATGTATGCTTCTGCTACTTGTTCTACATCAGACTTCTTCCGCAAACGGCGAAACGCTTTGACTCGGTGAGTTTCGCGGCATTCCGACTTCGATGCCCCGGTTGCCGAAATTCAGTTGCCTTTGAATTTCGGGTGATCCCTCTTGAGCATGTATGCTTCTGCTACTTGTTCTACATCAGACTTCTTCCGCAAACGGCGAAACGCTTTGACTCGGTGAGTTTCGCGGCATTCCGACTTCGATGCCCCGGTTGCCGAAATTCAGTTGCCTTTGAATTTCGGGTGATCCCTCTTGAGCATGTATGCTTCTGCTACTTGTTCTACATCAGACTTCTTCCGCAAACGGCGAAACGCTTTGACTCGGTGAGTTTCGCGGCATTCCGACTTCGATGCCCCGGTTGCCGAAATTCAGTTGCCTTTGAATTTCGGGTGATCCCTCTTGAGCATGTATGCTTCTGCTACTTGTTCTACATCAGACTTCTTCCGCAAACGGCGAAACGCTTTGACTCGGTGAGTTTCGCGGCATTCCGACTTCGATGCCCCGGTTGCCGAAATTCAGTTGCCTTTGAATTTCGGGTGATCCCTCTTGAGCATGTATGCTTCTGCTACTTGTTCTACATCAGACTTCTTCCGCAAACGGCGAAACGCTTTGACTCGGTGAGTTTCGCGGCATTCCGACTTCGATGCCCCGGTTGCCGAAATTCAGTTGCCTTTGAATTTCGGGTGATCCCTCTTGAGCATGTATGCTTCTGCTACTTGTTCTACATCAGACTTCTTCCGCAAACGGCGAAACGCTTTGACTCGGTGAGTTTCGCGGCATTCCGACTTCGATGCCCCGGTTGCCGAAATTCAGTTGCCTTTGAATTTCGGGTGATCCCTCTTGAGCATGTATGCTTCTGCTACTTGTTCTACATCAGACTTCTTCCGCAAACGGCGAAACGCTTTGACTCGGTGAGTTTCGCGGCATTCCGACTTCGATGCCCCGGTTGCCGAAATTCAGTTGCCTTTGAATTTCGGGTGATCCCTCTTGAGCATGTATGCTTCTGCTACTTGTTCTACATCAGACTTCTTCCGCAAACGGCGAAACGCTTTGACTCGGTGAGTTTCGCGGCATTCCGACTTCGATGCCCGGTTGCCGAAATTCAGTTGCCTTTGAATTTCGGGTGATCCCTCTTGAGCATGTATGCTTCTGCTACTTGTTCTACATCAGACTTCTTCCGCAAACGGCGAAACGCTTTGACTCGGTGAGTTTCGCGGCATTCCGACTTCGATGCCCCGGTTGCCGAAATTCAGTTGCCTTTGAATTTCGGGTGATCCCTCTTGAGCATGTATGCTTCTGCTACTTGTTCTACATCAGACTTCTTCCGCAAACGGCGAAACGCTTTGACTCGGTGAGTTTCGCGGCATTCCGACTTCGATGCCCCGGTTGCCGAAATTCAGTTGCCTTTGAATTTCGGGTGATCCCTCTTGAGCATGTATGCTTCTGCTACTTGTTCTACATCAGACTTCTTCCGCAAACGGCGAAACGCTTTGACTCGGTGAGTTTCGCGGCATTCCGACTTCGATTCCGAAATTCAGTTGCCTTTGAATTTCGGGTGATCCCTCTTGAGCATGTATGCTTCTGCTACTTGTTCTACATCAGACTTCTTCCGCAAACGGCGAAACGCTTTGACTCGGTGAGTTTCGCGGCATTCCGACTTCGATGCCCCGGTTGCCGAAATTCAGTTGCCTTTGAATTTCGGGTGATCCCTCTTGAGCATGTATGCTTCTGCTACTTGTTCTACATCAGACTTCTTCCGCAAACGGCGAAACGCTTTGACTCGGTGAGTTTCGCGGCATTCCGACTTCGATGCCCCGGTTGCCGAAATTCAGTTGCCTTTGAATTTCGGGTGATCCCTCTTGAGCATGTATGCTTCTGCTACTTGTTCTACATCAGACTTCTTCCGCAAACGGCGAAACGCTTTGACTCGGTGAGTTTCGCGGCATTCCGACTTCGATGCCCCGGTTGCCGAAATTCAGTTGCCTTTGAATTTCGGGTGATCCCTCTTGAGCATGTATGCTTCTGCTACTTGTTCTACATCAGACTTCTTCCGCAAACGGCGAAACGCTTTGACTCGGTGAGTTTCGCGGCATTCCGACTTCGATGCCCCGGTTGCCGAAATTCAGTTGCCTTTGAATTTCGGGTGATCCCTCTTGAGCATGTATGCTTCTGCTACTTGTTCTACATCAGACTTCTTCCGCAAACGGCGAAACGCTTTGACTCGGTGAGTTTCGCGGCATTCCGACTTCGATGCCCCGGTTGCCGAAATTCAGTTGCCTTTGAATTTCGGGTGATCCCTCTTGAGCATGTATGCTTCTGCTACTTGTTCTACATCAGACTTCTTCCGCAAACGGCGAAACGCTTTGACTCGGTGAGTTTCGCGGCATTCCGACTTCGATGCCCCGGTTGCCGAAATTCAGTTGCCTTTGAATTTCGGGTGATCCCTCTTGAGCATGTATGCTTCTGCTACTTGTTCTACATCAGACTTCTTCCGCAAACGGCGAAACGCTTTGACTCGGTGAGTTTCGCGGCATTCCGACTTCGATGCCCCGGTTGCCGAAATTCAGTTGCCTTTGAATTTCGGGTGATCCCTCTTGAGCATGTATGCTTCTGCTACTTGTTCTACATCAGACTTCTTCCGCAAACGGCGAAACGCTTTGACTCGGTGAGTTTCGCGGCATTCCGACTTCGATGCCCCGGTTGCCGAAATTCAGTTGCCTTTGAATTTCGGGTGATCCCTCTTGAGCATGTATGCTTCTGCTACTTGTTCTACATCAGACTTCTTCCGCAAACGGCGAAACGCTTTGACTCGGTGAGTTTCGCGGCATTCCGACTTCGATGCCCCGGTTGCCGAAATTCAGTTGCCTTTGAATTTCGGGTGATCCCTCTTGAGCATGTATGCTTCTGCTACTTGTTCTACATCAGACTTCTTCCGCAAACGGCGAAACGCTTTGACTCGGTGAGTTTCGCGGCATTCCGACTTCGATGCCCCGGTTGCCGAAATTCAGTTGCCTTTGAATTTCGGGTGATCCCTCTTGAGCATGTATGCTTCTGCTACTTGTTCTACATCAGACTTCTTCCGCAAACGGCGAAACGCTTTGACTCGGTGAGTTTCGCGGCATTCCGACTTCGATGCCCGGTTGCCGAAATTCAGTTGCCTTTGAATTTCGGGTGATCCCTCTTGAGCATGTATGCTTCTGCTACTTGTTCTACATCAGACTTCTTCCGCAAACGGCGAAACGCTTTGACTCGGTGAGTTTCGCGGCATTCCGACTTCGATGCCCCGGTTGCCGAAATTCAGTTGCCTTTGAATTTCGGGTGATCCCTCTTGAGCATGTATGCTTCTGCTACTTGTTCTACATCAGACTTCTTCCGCAAACGGCGAAACGCTTTGACTCGGTGAGTTTCGCGGCATTCCGACTTCGATGCCCCGGTTGCCGAAATTCAGTTGCCTTTGAATTTCGGGTGATCCCTCTTGAGCATGTATGCTTCTGCTACTTGTTCTACATCAGACTTCTTCCGCAAACGGCGAAACGCTTTGACTCGGTGAGTTTCGCGGCATTCCGACTTCGATGCCCCGGTTGCCGAAATTCAGTTGCCTTTGAATTTCGGGTGATCCCTCTTGAGCATGTATGCTTCTGCTACTTGTTCTACATCAGACTTCTTCCGCAAACGGCGAAACGCTTTGACTCGGTGAGTTTCGCGGCATTCCGACTTCGATGCCCCGGTTGCCGAAATTCAGTTGCCTTTGAATTTCGGGTGATCCCTCTTGAGCATGTATGCTTCTGCTACTTGTTCTACATCAGACTTCTTCCGCAAACGGCGAAACGCTTTGACTCGGTGAGTTTCGCGGCATTCCGACTTCGATGCCCCGGTTGCCGAAATTCAGTTGCCTTTGAATTTCGGGTGATCCCTCTTGAGCATGTATGCTTCTGCTACTTGTTCTACATCAGACTTCTTCCGCAAACGGCGAAACGCTTTGACTCGGTGAGTTTCGCGGCATTCCGACTTCGATGCCCCGGTTGCCGAAATTCAGTTGCCTTTGAATTTCGGGTGATCCCTCTTGAGCATGTATGCTTCTGCTACTTGTTCTACATCAGACTTCTTCCGCAAACGGCGAAACGCTTTGACTCGGTGAGTTTCGCGGCATTCCGACTTCGATGCCCCGGTTGCCGAAATTCAGTTGCCTTTGAATTTCGGGTGATCCCTCTTGAGCATGTATGCTTCTGCTACTTGTTCTACATCAGACTTCTTCCGCAAACGGCGAAACGCTTTGACTCGGTGAGTTTCGCGGCATTCCGACTTCGATGCCCCGGTTGCCGAAATTCAGTTGCCTTTGAATTTCGGGTGATCCCTCTTGAGCATGTATGCTTCTGCTACTTGTTCTACATCAGACTTCTTCCGCAAACGGCGAAACGCTTTGACTCGGTGAGTTTCGCGGCATTCCGACTTCGATGCCCCGGTTGCCGAAATTCAGTTGCCTTTGAATTTCGGGTGATCCCTCTTGAGCATGTATGCTTCTGCTACTTGTTCTACATCAGACTTCTTCCGCAAACGGCGAAACGCTTTGACTCGGTGAGTTTCGCGGCATTCCGACTTCGATGCCCCGGTTGCCGAAATTCAGTTGCCTTTGAATTTCGGGTGATCCCTCTTGAGCATGTATGCTTCTGCTACTTGTTCTACATCAGACTTCTTCCGCAAACGGCGAAACGCTTTGACTCGGTGAGTTTCGCGGCATTCCGACTTCGATGCCCCGGTTGCCGAAATTCAGTTGCCTTTGAATTTCGGGTGATCCCTCTTGAGCATGTATGCTTCTGCTACTTGTTCTACATCAGACTTCTTCCGCAAACGGCGAAACGCTTTGACTCGGTGAGTTTCGCGGCATTCCGACTTCGATGCCCCGGTTGCCGAAATTCAGTTGCCTTTGAATTTCGGGTGATCCCTCTTGAGCATGTATGCTTCTGCTACTTGTTCTACATCAGACTTCTTCCGCAAACGGCGAAACGCTTTGACTCGGTGAGTTTCGCGGCATTCCGACTTCGATGCCCGGTTGCCGAAATTCAGTTGCCTTTGAATTTCGGGTGATCCCTCTTGAGCATGTATGCTTCTGCTACTTGTTCTACATCAGACTTCTTCCGCAAACGGCGAAACGCTTTGACTCGGTGAGTTTCGCGGCATTCCGACTTCGATGCCCGGTTGCCGAAATTCAGTTGCCTTTGAATTTCGGGTGATCCCTCTTGAGCATGTATGCTTCTGCTACTTGTTCTACATCAGACTTCTTCCGCAAACGGCGAAACGCTTTGACTCGGTGAGTTTCGCGGCATTCCGACTTCGATGCCCCGGTTGCCGAAATTCAGTTGCCTTTGAATTTCGGGTGATCCCTCTTGAGCATGTATGCTTCTGCTACTTGTTCTACATCAGACTTCTTCCGCAAACGGCGAAACGCTTTGACTCGGTGAGTTTCGCGGCATTCCGACTTCGATGCCCCGGTTGCCGAAATTCAGTTGCCTTTGAATTTCGGGTGATCCCTCTTGAGCATGTATGCTTCTGCTACTTGTTCTACATCAGACTTCTTCCGCAAACGGCGAAACGCTTTGACTCGGTGAGTTTCGCGGCATTCCGACTTCGATGCCCCGGTTGCCGAAATTCAGTTGCCTTTGAATTTCGGGTGATCCCTCTTGAGCATGTATGCTTCTGCTACTTGTTCTACATCAGACTTCTTCCGCAAACGGCGAAACGCTTTGACTCGGTGAGTTTCGCGGCATTCCGACTTCGATGCCCCGGTTGCCGAAATTCAGTTGCCTTTGAATTTCGGGTGATCCCTCTTGAGCATGTATGCTTCTGCTACTTGTTCTACATCAGACTTCTTCCGCAAACGGCGAAACGCTTTGACTCGGTGAGTTTCGCGGCATTCCGACTTCGATGCCCCGGTTGCCGAAATTCAGTTGCCTTTGAATTTCGGGTGATCCCTCTTGAGCATGTATGCTTCTGCTACTTGTTCTACATCAGACTTCTTCCGCAAACGGCGAAACGCTTTGACTCGGTGAGTTTCGCGGCATTCCGACTTCGATGCCCCGGTTGCCGAAATTCAGTTGCCTTTGAATTTCGGGTGATCCCTCTTGAGCATGTATGCTTCTGCTACTTGTTCTACATCAGACTTCTTCCGCAAACGGCGAAACGCTTTGACTCGGTGAGTTTCGCGGCATTCCGACTTCGATGCCCCGGTTGCCGAAATTCAGTTGCCTTTGAATTTCGGGTGATCCCTCTTGAGCATGTATGCTTCTGCTACTTGTTCTACATCAGACTTCTTCCGCAAACGGCGAAACGCTTTGACTCGGTGAGTTTCGCGGCATTCCGACTTCGATGCCCCGGTTGCCGAAATTCAGTTGCCTTTGAATTTCGGGTGATCCCTCTTGAGCATGTATGCTTCTGCTACTTGTTCTACATCAGACTTCTTCCGCAAACGGCGAAACGCTTTGACTCGGTGAGTTTCGCGGCATTCCGACTTCGATGCCCCGGTTGCCGAAATTCAGTTGCCTTTGAATTTCGGGTGATCCCTCTTGAGCATGTATGCTTCTGCTACTTGTTCTACATCAGACTTCTTCCGCAAACGGCGAAACGCTTTGACTCGGTGAGTTTCGCGGCATTCCGACTTCGATGCCCCGGTTGCCGAAATTCAGTTGCCTTTGAATTTCGGGTGATCCCTCTTGAGCATGTATGCTTCTGCTACTTGTTCTACATCAGACTTCTTCCGCAAACGGCGAAACGCTTTGACTCGGTGAGTTTCGCGGCATTCCGACTTCGATGCCCCGGTTGCCGAAATTCAGTTGCCTTTGAATTTCGGGTGATCCCTCTTGAGCATGTATGCTTCTGCTACTTGTTCTACATCAGACTTCTTCCGCAAACGGCGAAACGCTTTGACTCGGTGAGTTTCGCGGCATTCCGACTTCGATGCCCCGGTTGCCGAAATTCAGTTGCCTTTGAATTTCGGGTGATCCCTCTTGAGCATGTATGCTTCTGCTACTTGTTCTACATCAGACTTCTTCCGCAAACGGCGAAACGCTTTGACTCGGTGAGTTTCGCGGCATTCCGACTTCGATGCCCCGGTTGCCGAAATTCAGTTGCCTTTGAATTTCGGGTGATCCCTCTTGAGCATGTATGCTTCTGCTACTTGTTCTACATCAGACTTCTTCCGCAAACGGCGAAACGCTTTGACTCGGTGAGTTTCGCGGCATTCCGACTTCGATGCCCCGGTTGCCGAAATTCAGTTGCCTTTGAATTTCGGGTGATCCCTCTTGAGCATGTATGCTTCTGCTACTTGTTCTACATCAGACTTCTTCCGCAAACGGCGAAACGCTTTGACTCGGTGAGTTTCGCGGCATTCCGACTTCGATGCCCCGGTTGCCGAAATTCAGTTGCCTTTGAATTTCGGGTGATCCCTCTTGAGCATGTATGCTTCTGCTACTTGTTCTACATCAGACTTCTTCCGCAAACGGCGAAACGCTTTGACTCGGTGAGTTTCGCGGCATTCCGACTTCGATGCCCCGGTTGCCGAAATTCAGTTGCCTTTGAATTTCGGGTGATCCCTCTTGAGCATGTATGCTTCTGCTACTTGTTCTACATCAGACTTCTTCCGCAAACGGCGAAACGCTTTGACTCGGTGAGTTTCGCGGCATTCCGACTTCGATGCCCCGGTTGCCGAAATTCAGTTGCCTTTGAATTTCGGGTGATCCCTCTTGAGCATGTATGCTTCTGCTACTTGTTCTACATCAGACTTCTTCCGCAAACGGCGAAACGCTTTGACTCGGTGAGTTTCGCGGCATTCCGACTTCGATGCCCGGTTGCCGAAATTCAGTTGCCTTTGAATTTCGGGTGATCCCTCTTGAGCATGTATGCTTCTGCTACTTGTTCTACATCAGACTTCTTCCGCAAACGGCGAAACGCTTTGACTCGGTGAGTTTCGCGGCATTCCGACTTCGATGCCCCGGTTGCCGAAATTCAGTTGCCTTTGAATTTCGGGTGATCCCTCTTGAGCATGTATGCTTCTGCTACTTGTTCTACATCAGACTTCTTCCGCAAACGGCGAAACGCTTTGACTCGGTGAGTTTCGCGGCATTCCGACTTCGATGCCCCGGTTGCCGAAATTCAGTTGCCTTTGAATTTCGGGTGATCCCTCTTGAGCATGTATGCTTCTGCTACTTGTTCTACATCAGACTTCTTCCGCAAACGGCGAAACGCTTTGACTCGGTGAGTTTCGCGGCATTCCGACTTCGATGCCCCGGTTGCCGAAATTCAGTTGCCTTTGAATTTCGGGTGATCCCTCTTGAGCATGTATGCTTCTGCTACTTGTTCTACATCAGACTTCTTCCGCAAACGGCGAAACGCTTTGACTCGGTGAGTTTCGCGGCATTCCGACTTCGATGCCCCGGTTGCCGAAATTCAGTTGCCTTTGAATTTCGGGTGATCCCTCTTGAGCATGTATGCTTCTGCTACTTGTTCTACATCAGACTTCTTCCGCAAACGGCGAAACGCTTTGACTCGGTGAGTTTCGCGGCATTCCGACTTCGATGCCCGGTTGCCGAAATTCAGTTGCCTTTGAATTTCGGGTGATCCCTCTTGAGCATGTATGCTTCTGCTACTTGTTCTACATCAGACTTCTTCCGCAAACGGCGAAACGCTTTGACTCGGTGAGTTTCGCGCAATTCCAACTTCGATGCCCAGGGTTGCCGAAATTAAAGTTTGCCTTTGATTTTCGGGTGATCCCTCGAGAGCATGGTGATTCTGCTAGGGAGAATTATAACGGAAGAGGGAATCCGATACCAGCGAAACGCTTTGACCTTGGTGAGTCTCGCGGCAGTTCCGACTTCGTTCCGCCGGTTGCCGAAATTAAATTGCCTTTGAATTTCGGGTGATCCCTCTTGAGTCATGTATTCTTCTGCTACTTGTTCTAACAGTCAAACTTCCTTCCTTAAACAGCGAAACGCTTTGACTCGTGTGATTTTCGCGGCATTACCGACTTCGATTCCCCGGTTGCTGAAATTCAATTGCCGTTGAATTTCGGGTGATTCCCTCTTGAGCATGTTTGCTTCTGCAACTTGGTTCTACATCACAGCTGCCTCCTTAACACGGCGAAACGCTTTGACATTGGTGAGTTTCGCGCGGCATTCCGACTATCGTTCCCCCGGTTGCCGAAGAAGTTAAGGTTTCCTTTGAATTTCTGGTGATCCCTCTTGAGCATAGTATGCTTCTGCTACTTTTGTGTCTATCACATCAGACTTTCCTTCCCCGCAAACAGACGAAACGCTTTCACTCGGTGAGTTTCGCGGTCATTCCGACTTCGATGCCCCGGTTTTTTTTTGCCGAAATTCAGTTGCCTTTTGAATTTCGGGTGATCCCTCCTTTGAGGCATTGTAATGCTTCTGCTACTTGTTCTACAATCATTCTTTCCTTCCGCAAACAGCGAAAGGCTTTGACTCGGTTGAGTTTCGAGACGGCATTCCGACTTCGATGCCCCGGTTGCCGAAATTCAGTTTGCCTTTTGAATTGCGGGTGATCCTTCTTGAGCATTATGCTCTCTAGCGTACTTGTTCTACATCAAGTACTTCCTTTCCGCAAACAGGCGAAACGCCTTTGAACCTCGGTGAGTTTTCGCCGGCATTCCGATCTATCGATGCCCCGGTTTCCGAAATTCCCTTTGGCCTTTGAATTTCCGGGTGAATTCCCTCTTGAGCATGAACGCTTCTGCTACTTGTGTCTACATCAGACTTTCTTCCGTCAAATGGCGAAAACGCTTTTGAATCGGTGAGTATTCGCGCCATTCCGACTATCGATGCCCTCCGGTTGCCGAAATTCAGTTGCCTTTTGAATTTCGGGTGAGTCCCACTTGAGCATGTTATGCCTTCTGCAATACTTGTTCTACATCAACTTTCCGTTCCGCAAACCAGCGAAACGCTTTGAAACGGTGAGTTTCGCGCATTCCGACTATCGTGATGCCAGAGTGTGCCGAAATTACGTTGCCTATGAATTTCGGGGTGATCCCTCTTGAGCATGGATGTCTTCTGCTAGCTTGTTCATACATCACACTTTTCCTTCCACAAACAGCGAAACGCTTTGACATCGGTGATTTTCGCGAGGCATTCCGATCTTCGATGCCCCCGGTTTAGCCGAAATTAAGTTGCCTTGGAAATTTCGGGTAGATCCCTCCTTGGAGCATGTATGCTCTGCTACTTGTTCTACATCACACTTTCCTTCAACCCAATACAGTGAAACGCTTTGACTAGTGTAGTTTTATCGCGGCATTCAGGCACTTCGATGCCCTCCCGGTTGCCGAAATTCAGTTGCTTTTGGAATATTCGGGTGGATCCCTCTAGAGCATGTATGCTTGTGCTACTTGTTCTACATCAAACTTTCTACCGCAAATGGCGAAACGCATTGACTCGGTGAGTTTATCGTCGTCGCATTCCCTAAC
The DNA here is from genome assembly GCA_029228515.1 of Populus alba x Populus x berolinensis. Classification (NCBI taxonomy): domain Eukaryota; kingdom Viridiplantae; phylum Streptophyta; class Magnoliopsida; order Malpighiales; family Salicaceae; genus Populus; species Populus alba x Populus x berolinensis. The sequence goes on along the minus strand of CM055350.1, from coordinate 30,671,613 downwards.
TTCGATGCCACCGGTTGCCAGAAAAATTAAGTTGCCTTTGAATTCCGGAGTGATTCCTCTTGAGCATGTATGCTTCTGCTACTTGTTCTACATCAGACTTTCCCTTCCGCAAACAGGCTGAAAAACGCTTTGACTCGGTGAGTTCGCGGCATTCCGACTTCCGATGCCCCGTTATGCCGAAATTCACGTTGCCTTTGAATTTTTGGTGATCCCTCTTGAGCATGTATGCATTCTGCTACTTGTTCTAGCATCAGACTTCCGTACGCAAACGGCGAAACGCTTGAATTGGTGAGTTTCGTCGGCAATTCTGACTTCGATGCCGCCGAGGTTGCCGAAAAAATTGAGTTGCCTTTGAATTTCGGGTGATCCCTCTTGAAGCATGTATGCTTCTGCTACTTGTTTCTACATCAGACTGTTCTTCGCGCAAACGGCGAAACGCTTTGACTCGGTGAGATTTACAGCAGGCATTCCGACTTCGATGCCCCGGTTTGCCGAAATCAGTTGCCTTTGAATTGTCGGGTTGATCCCTCTTGAGCATGTAGGCTTTCTGCTAACTTGTTTCTACATCACACATTCTTCCGCAAATGGCGAAAACCGTCTTTTGAACCTCGGTGAGGTTTCGCTGGGCATTCCCGACATCGATGCCGCGAGTTGCCGAAATTCAGTTGCATTTCTGAAATTTCGTGGTGATCACGCTTGAGGCATGTATGCTTCTGCTACTTGTTCTACATCAGAACTTTCTGTCCGCAAACGGTTAAAACGCTTTGACTCGGTGAGTATTCGCGGGCTTTCCGACTTCGATGCCGCCGGTTGCCGATAATTCAGTTTGCCTTTTGAAATTTCGGGTGCGATCCCTCTTGGAGCATAGTAATGCTTTTCTGCTACTTGTTATACATGCAAACTCTCTTCCGCAATCGGCGAAAACAAAAATCACCCGCGTTTGACTCGATGAGTTTCGCGGCATTCCAGCTTCGATGTCCCCGGTTGTCCGAAATTCTATTGCCTTTGAATTTCGGGTGATCCCTCTTGAGCATGTAGTGCTAGTGTGCTACTTGTTTATCTACATCAGACTTTCCTTCCGCAAACGGGCGAAACGCTTTGACTGGGTGAGTTTCGCGACATTCCGAACTTCGATGCCCAGGTTGCCGGAAATTCAGTTGCCTTTGAATTTCGGGTGATCCACTCTTGAGCCATGGTATGCTTTCTGCTATACTTGTTCTACATCAGACTTCCTGCCGCAAACGCAGCGAAACGCCTTTGAATAGGTGAGGTTCGCGGCATTCCGACTTCGATCCCCCCGGTTGCCGAAATTCAGTTGCCTTTGAAATTTCCGGGTGATCCCTCTTGAGCTTGTAATGCTTCAGCTACTTGTTCTACATCAGACTTCCTTACGCAAACAACAGCGAAACGCTTGGACCCGGTGAGTTTCGCGGCATTCCGTACTTCGATCCCCCGGTTGCCGAAATTCAGTTGCCTTTGAATTTCCGGGTGATCCCTCTTGAGCATTGTATGCTTCTGCTACTTGTTTCTACATCACGACTTTGAAAAATAGCCTTCCCCAAATGGGCGAGAACGACTTTGGACTCCGTGAGTTTCGACGGCATTCCGACTGAAGTGCTTTCAATGCGCCCGGTTGCCGAAATGAAGTTGCCTTTGAATTTCGGGTGTATCCCTCTTGATCAGGTATGCTTCTGCAACTTGTTCTACCATCACAGTTTTCCTTCCGCAGAAAACCTGGCTTGAAAACGCTTTGACTCGGTGAGTTTCTGCGGCAATCCGACTTATCTATGCCCCAGGTATGCCGAATATCAGTTGCCTTTGAATTTCGGGTGATCCCTCTTTGAGCATGTATTGCTTCTGCTGACTTGTTCGAATCAGACTTCTTACCGCAAACGGCGAAACGCTTTGACACGGTGAGTTTCGCCGGCAATTCCGACTTTCGATGCCCCGGTTGCCGAAATTCAGTGTGCCTTTCAATTTCGGGTGATCCCCTCTTGAGCATAGTATGCTTCTGCTTACTGTGGTTCTACAATCATACCTTTCCTTCCGCAAACAGGGCGAAACGCTTTCGAACTCGGTGAGTTTTCGGCCAGCATATCCAACTTCGATGCCCCCGGTTGCCGAAATTCCGTTGCCTTTGGAATTTTCGGGTGATCCCCTCTTGAGCATGAATGCTTTCTGGCTACTTGTATCTACATCAGACATTCTTGCCTTAAAATGGCGAAACCGGCTTTGAAATTGTGGAGTTTCGCGGCATGTCCGACTTCGTTCCCCCGGTTGCCGAAATTGTCAGTTGCCTTTGAATTTCGGGTGATCCCTCTTGACCATGTATGCTTCTTCTACTTGTTCTACATCATACTTCTTCCGCAAACGACGAAATGCTTTGACTCGGTGAGTTTCGCGGCATTCCGACTTCGATGCCCCGGTTGCCGAAATTCAGTTGCCTTTGAATTTCTGTGATCCCTCTTGAGCATGTATGCTTCTGCTACTTGTTCTACATCAGACTTCTTCCGCAAACGGTGAAATGCTTTGACTCGGTGAGTTTCGCGGCATTCCGACTTCGATGCCCCCGTTTGCGAAAATTCTTTTCCTTTGAATTTCGGTGATCCCTTTTTGAGCATGTATCTTCTGCTACTTGTTCTACATCACACTTCCTTCCGCAAATCGAAACGCTTTGACTCGGTGAGTTTTCGCGGCATACCGACTTCGATGCCCGGTTGCCCAAATTCAGTTGCCTTTGAATTTCGGGTGATCCCTCTTGAGCATGTATGCTTGCTACTTGTTCTACATCAGACTTTCTTCCGCAAACGGCGAAACGCTTTGACTCGGTGAGTTTCGCGGCATTCCGACTTCGATGCCCCGGTTGCCGAAATTCAGTTGCCTTTGAATTTCGGGTGATCCCTCTTGAGCATGTATGCTTCTGCTACTTGTTCTACATCAAACTTCCGTCCGCAAACGGCGAAACGCTTTGACTCGGTGTTTTCGCGGCATTCCGACTTCGATGCCCCGGTTGCCCGAAATTCAGTTGCCTTTGAATTTCGAGTGATCCCCTGTTGAGCCATGTTATGCTTCTGCTACTTGTTTTCAACAATCAGACGTTCTTCCCGCAAACGGCGGAAATGCTTTGACTCGGTGAGATTTCGCAGTCATTCCACCTACAGATGCCCCCGGTTGCCGAAATTCATTTGCCTTTGAATTTCCGGGTGATCCCTCTTTGAGCATGTATGCTTCTGCTACTTGTTCTACATCAGACTTCCTTCCGCAAACAGCGAAACCTTTGACTCGTGAGTTTCGCAGGGCATTCCGACTTCAATGCCCCGGTTGGCCTGAAATTCCAGTTGCGCACATTTTTTTTTTTAGTTTTTTGGAATTTCAGGTGATCCCCTTGTTGATCATGTCTGCTTCTGCTACTTGTTCTACATCAGACTTTCTTCCGCAGAATATGCGAAATGCATTTGACTCGGTGAGTTTCGCGGATCATTCTGTCTTCGATGCCCGCCGGTTGCCGAAATTCATATGCCTTTGAATTTTCGGGGGGGTGGTGGTGGGGGAACCCTTTTGAGCATGTTATGCTTCTGCTACTTGTTCTACATCAAACTTCCTTCCGCAAACAAGCGAAACGCATTTGACTCGGTGAGTTTCGCTCAAAACCGACTATCGATGCCCCGTTACGAAATTCAGTTGCCTTTGAATTTCGGGTGATCCCTCTTGAGCATGTATGCTTCTGCTACTTGTTCTACATCACACTTCCTTCCGCAAAGGGCGAAACGCTTTGACTCGATGAGTTTCGCGGCATTCCGACTTCGACAACCCCAGTTGCAGAAATTCAGATGCCTTTGAATTTTGGGTAATCCCTCTTGAGCATGTATGCTTCTGCTATTTGTTCTACATCGCACTTCCTTCCGCAAATGGCAAAACGCTTTGACTCGGTGAATTTCGCGGCATTCTGTCTTCGGTACCCCGGTTGCCGAAATTCAGTTGCCTTTGAATTTCGGGTGATCCCTTTTGAGCATGTATGCTTCTGCTACTTGTTCTACATCACACTTCCTTCCGCAAATGGCGAAACGCTTTGACTCGGTGAGTTTCGCGGCATTCCGCCTTCAATGTCCCGGTTGCCGAAATTCAGTTGCCTTTGAATTTGGGTGATCCCTCTTGAGCATGTATGCTTCTGCTACTTGTTCTAAATCAGACTTCTTCCGCAAACGGCGAAACGCTTTGACTGCGTGAGTTTCGG
>CM055350.1:30637046-30659711 GCA_029228515.1 Populus alba x Populus x berolinensis | reverse complement strand
GAAATCATAGGCAACTGAATTTCGGCAACCGGGCATCGAAGTCGGAATGCGCGAAACTCACCGAGTCAAAGCGTTTCGCCGTTTTGGAAGAAAGTCTGATGTAGAACAAGTAGCAGAAGCATACATGCTCAAGAGGGATCACCCGAAATTCAAAGGCAACTGAATTTCGGCAACCGGGCATCGAAGTCGGAATGCCGCGAAACTCACCGAGTCAAAGCGTTTCGCCGTTTGCGAAGAAAGTCTGATGTAGAACAAGTAGCAGAAGCATACATGCTCAAGAGGGATCACCCGAAATTCAAAGGCAACTGAATTTCGGCAACCGGGGCATCGAAGTCGGAATGCCGCGAAACTCACCGAGTCAAAGCGTTTCGCCGTTTGCGGAAGAAAGTCTGATGTAGAACAAGTAGCAGAAGCATACATGCTCAAGAGGGATCACCCGAAATTCAAAGGCAACTGAATTTCGGCAACCGGGCATCGAAGTCGGAATGCGCGAAACTCACCGAGTCAAAGCGTTTCGCCGTTTGCGGAAGAAAGTCTGATGTAGAACAAGTAGCAGAAGCATACATGCTCAAGAGGGATCACCCGAAATTCAAAGGCAACTGAATTTCGGCAACCGGGGCATCGAAGTCGGAATGCCGCGAAACTCACCGAGTCAAAGCGTTTCGCCGTTTTGCGGAAGAAGTCTGATGTAGAACAAGTAGCAGAAGCATACATGCTCAAGAGGGATCACCCGAAATTCAAAGGCAACTGAATTTCGGCAACCGGGGCGTCGAAGTCGGAATGCCATGAAACTCACCGAGTCATAGCGTTTTGCCGTTTGGAAAGAAAGTCTGATGTAGAACAAGTAGCAGAAGCATACATGCTCAAGAGGGATCACCCGAAATTCAAAGGCAACTGAATTTCGGCAACCGGGGCATCGAAGTCGGAATGCCGCGAAACTCACCGAGTCAAAGCGTTTCGCCGTTTGCGGAAGAAAGTCTGATGTAGAACAAGTAGCAGAAGCATACATGCTCAAGAGGGATCACCCGAAATTCAAAGGCAACTGAATTTCGGCAACCGGGGCATCGAAGCATCGAATGGTCGAATGCCGCGAAACTCACCGAGTCAAAGCGTTTCGCCGTTTGCGGAAGAAGTCTGATGTAGAACAAGTAGCAGAAGCATACATGCTCAAGAGGGATCACCCGAAATTCAAAGGCAACTGAATTTCGGCAACCGGGGCATCGAAGTCGAATGCCGCGAAACTCACCGAGTCAAAGCGTTTCGCCGTTTGCGGAAGAAAGTCTGATGTAGAACAAGTAGCAGAAGCATACATGCTCAAGAGGGATCACCCGAAATTCAAAGGCAACTGAATTTCGGCAACCGGGGCATCGAAGTCGGAATGCCGCGAAACTCACCGAGTCAAAGCGTTTCGCCGTTTTGGAAGAAAGTCTGATGTAGAACAAGTAGCAGAAGCATACATGCTCAAGAGGGATCACCCGAAATTCAAAGGCAACTGAATTTCGGCAACCGGGGCATCGAAGTCGGAATGCCGCGAAACTCACCGAGTCAAAGCGTTTCGCCGTTTGGGAAGAAAGTCTGATGTAGAACAAGTAGCAGAAGCATACATGCTCAAGAGGGATCACCCGAAATTCAAAGGCAACTGAATTTCGGCAACCGGGGCATCGAAGTCGGAATGCCGCGAAACTCACCGAGTCAAAGCGTTTCGCCGTTTGCGGAAGAAAGTGTGATGTAGAACAAGTAGCAGAAGCATACATGCTCAAGAGGGATCACCCGAAATTCAAAGGCAACTGAATTTCGGCAACCGGGGCATCGAAGTCGGAATGCCGCGAAACTCACCGAGTCAAAGCGTTTCGCCGTTTGCGGAAGAAAGTCTGATGTAGAACAAGTAGCAGAAGCATACATGCTCAAGAGGGATCACCCGAAATTCAAAGGCAACTGAATTTCGGCAACCGGGCATCGAAGTCGGAATGCCGCGAAACTCACCGAGTCAAAGCGTTTCGCCGTTTGCGGAAGAAAGTCTGATGTAGAACAAGTAGCAGAAGCATACATGCTCAAGAGGGATCACCCGAAATTCAAAGGCAACTGAATTTCGGCAACCGGGCATCGAATCGTCGGAATGCCGCGAAACTCACCGAGTCAAAGCGTTTCGCCGTTTGCGGAAGAAGTCTGATGTAGAACAAGTAGCAGAAGCATACATGCTCAAGAGGGATCACCCGAAATTCAAAGGCAACTGAATTTCGGCAACCGGGGCATCGAAGTCGGAATGCCGCGAAACTCACCGAGTCAAAGCGTTTTGCCGTTTGCGGAAGAAAGTCTGATGTAGAACAAGTAGCAGAAGCATACATGCTCAAGAGGGATCACCCGAAATTCAAAGGCAACTGAATTTCGGCAACCGGGGCATCGAAGTCGGAATGCCGCGAAACTCACCGAGTCAAAGCATTTCGCCGTTTGTGGAAGAAAGTCTGATGTAGAACAAGTCGCAGAAGCATACATGCTCAAGAGGGATCACCCGAAATTCAAAGGCAACTGAATTTCGGCAACCGGGGCATCGAAGTCGGAATGCCGCGAAACTCACCGAGTCAAAGCGTTTCGCCGTTTGCGGAAGAAAGTCTGATGTAGAACAAGTAGCAGAAGCATACATGCTCAAGAGGGATCACCCGAAATTCAAAGGCAACTGAATTTCGGCAACCGGGCATCGAAGTCGGAATGCCGCGAAACTCACCGAGTCAAAGCGTTTCCCTTTTGGAAGGAAGTCTGATGTAGAACAAGTAGCATAAGCATACATGCTCAAGAGGGATCACCCGAAAATCAAAGGCAACCGAATTTCGGCAACCGGGGCATCGAAGTCGGAATGCCGCGAAACTGACCGAGTCAAAGCGTTTCGCCGTTTGCGGAAGAAAGTCTGATGTAGAACAAGTAGCAGAACCATACATGCTCAAGACGGATCACCCGAAATTCAAAGGGAACTGAATTTCGGCAACCGGGGCATCAAAATCGGAATGCCGCGAAACCCAACGAGTCAAAGCGTTTCGCAGTTTGCAGAAGGAAGTATGATGCAGAACAAGTAGCAGAAGTATACATGCTCAAGAGGGATCACCAGAAATTCAAAGGCAACTGAATTTCGGCAACCGGGGCGTCGAAGTCGGAATGCCATGAAACTCACCGAGTCATAGCGTTTTGCCGTTTGGAAAGAAAGTCTGAGGTAGAACAAGTAGCAGAGGCATCCATGCTCAAGAGGGATCACCCGAAATTCAAAGGCAACTCAATTTCGGCAACACGGACATCGAAGGAGGAATGCCGCGAAACTCACCGAGTCAAAGCGTTTCACTGTTTTCGGAAGAAAGTCTGATGTAGAACAAGTAGCAGAAGCATACATGCTAAAGAGGGATCACCCGAAATTCAAAGGTAGCCGAATTTCGGCAACCGGGCATCGAAGTCGGAATGCCGCGAAACTCACCGAGTCAAAGCGTTTCGCCGTTTGCGGAAGAAGTCTGATGTAGAACAAGTAGCAGAAGCATACATGCTCAAGAGGGATCACCCGAAATTCAAAGGCAACTGAATTTCGGCAACCGGGGCATCGAAGTCGGAATGCCGCGAAACTCACCGAGTCAAAGCGTTTCGCCTTTGCGGAAGAAGTCTGATGTAGAACAAGTAGCAGAAGCATACATGCTCAAGAGGGATCACCCGAAATTCAAAGGCAACTGAATTTCGGCAACCGGGGCATCGAAGTCGGAATGCCGCGAAACTCACCGAGTCAAAGCGTTTCGCCGTTTGCGGAAGAAAGTCTGATGTAGAACAAGTAGCAGAAGCATACATGCTCAAGAGGGATCACCCGAAATTCAAAGGCAACTGAATTTCGGCAACCGGGGCATCGAAGTCGGAATGCCGCGAAACTCACCGAGTCAAAGCGTTTCGCCGTTTGCGGAAGAAAGTCTGATGTAGAACAAGTAGCAGAAGCATACATGCTCAAGAGGGATCACCCGAAATTCAAAGGCAACTGAATTTCGGCAACGGGGATCGCATCGAAGTCGGAATGCCGCGAAACTCACCGAGTCAAAGCGTTTCGCCGTTTGCGGAAGAAGTCTGATGTAGAACAAGTAGCAGAAGCATACATGCTCAAGAGGGATCACCCGAAATTCAAAGGCAACTGAATTTCGGCAACCGGGGCATCGAAGTCGGAATGCCGCGAAACTCACCGAGTCAAAGCGTTTCGCCGTTTGCGGAAGAAGTCTGATGTAGAACAAGTAGCAGAAGCATACATGCTCAAGAGGGATCACCCGAAATTCAAAGGCAACTGAATTTCGGCAACCGGGGCATCGAAGTCGGAATGCCGCGAAACTCACCGAGTCAAAGCGTTTCGCCGTTTGCGGAAGAAGTCTGATGTAGAACAAGTAGCAGAAGCATACATGCTCAAGAGGGATCACCCGAAATTCAAAGGCAACTGAATTTCGGCAACCGGGGCATCGAAGTCGGAATGCCGCGAAACTCACCGAGTCAAAGCGTTTCGCCGTTTGCGGAAGAAAGTCTGATGTAGAACAAGTAGCAGAAGCATACATGCTCAAGAGGGATCACCCGAAATTCAAAGGCAACTGAATTTCGGCAACCGGGGCATCGAAGTCGGAATGCCGCGAAACTCACCGAGTCAAAGCGTTTCGCCGTTTGCGGAAGAAAGTCTGATGTAGAACAAGTAGCAGAAGCATACATGCTCAAGAGGGATCACCCGAAATTCAAAGGCAACTGAATTTCGGCAACCGGGGCATCGAAGTCGGAATGCCGCGAAACTCACCGAGTCAAAGCGTTTCGCCGTTTGCGGAAGAAGTCTGATGTAGAACAAGTAGCAGAAGCATACATGCTCAAGAGGGATCACCCGAAATTCAAAGGCAACTGAATTTCGGCAACCGGGGCATCGAAGTCGGAATGCCGCGAAACTCACCGAGTCAAAGCGTTTCGCCGTTTGCGGAAGAAAGTCTGATGTAGAACAAGTAGCAGAAGCATACATGCTCAAGAGGGATCACCCGAAATTCAAAGGCAACTGAATTTCGGCAACGGGGCATCGAAGTCGGAATGCCGCGAAACTCACCGAGTCAAAGCGTTTCGCCGTTTGCGGAAGAAAGTCTGATGTAGAACAAGTAGCAGAAGCATACATGCTCAAGAGGGATCACCCGAAATTCAAAGGCAACTGAATTTCGGCAACCGGGGCATCGAAGTCGGAATGCCGCGAAACTCACCGAGTCAAAGCGTTTCGCCGTTTGCGGAAGAAAGTCTGATGTAGAACAAGTAGCAGAAGCATACATGCTCAAGAGGGATCACCCGAAATTCAAAGGCAACTGAATTTCGGCAACCGGGGCATCGAAGTCGGAATGCCGCGAAACTCACCGAGTCAAAGCGTTTCGCCGTTTGCGGAAGAAGTCTGATGTAGAACAAGTAGCAGAAGCATACATGCTCAAGAGGGATCACCCGAAATTCAAAGGCAACTGAATTTCGGCAACCGGGGCATCGAAGTCGGAATGCCGCGAAACTCACCGAGTCAAAGCGTTTCGCCGTTTGCGGAAGAAGTCTGATGTAGAACAAGTAGCAGAAGCATACATGCTCAAGAGGGATCACCCGAAATTCAAAGGCAACTGAATTTCGGCAACCGGGGCATCGAAGTCGGAATGCCGCGAAACTCACCGAGTCAAAGCGTTTCGCCGTTTGCGGAAGAAGTCTGATGTAGAACAAGTAGCAGAAGCATACATGCTCAAGAGGGATCACCCGAAATTCAAAGGCAACTGAATTTCGGCAACCGGGGCATCGAAGTCGGAATGCCGCGAAACTCACCGAGTCAAAGCGTTTCGCCGTTTGCGGAAGAAAGTCTGATGTAGAACAAGTAGCAGAAGCATACATGCTCAAGAGGGATCACCCGAAATTCAAAGGCAACTGAATTTCGGCAACCGGGGCATCGAAGTCGGAATGCCGCGAAACTCACCGAGTCAAAGCGTTTCGCCGTTTGCGGAAGAAGTCTGATGTAGAACAAGTAGCAGAAGCATACATGCTCAAGAGGGATCACCCGAAATTCAAAGGCAACTGAATTTCGGCAACCGGGGCATCGAAGTCGGAATGCCGCGAAACTCACCGAGTCAAAGCGTTTCGCCGTTTGCGGAAGAAAGTCTGATGTAGAACAAGTAGCAGAAGCATACATGCTCAAGAGGGATCACCCGAAATTCAAAGGCAACTGAATTTCGGCAACCGGGGCATCGAAGTCGGAATGCCGCGAAACTCACCGAGTCAAAGCGTTTCGCCGTTTGCGGAAGAAAGTCTGATGTAGAACAAGTAGCAGAAGCATACATGCTCAAGAGGGATCACCCGAAATTCAAAGGCAACTGAATTTCGGCAACCGGGGCATCGAAGTCGGAATGCCGCGAAACTCACCGAGTCAAAGCGTTTCGCCGTTTGCGGAAGAAAGTCTGATGTAGAACAAGTAGCAGAAGCATACATGCTCAAGAGGGATCACCCGAAATTCAAAGGCAACTGAATTTCGGCAACCGGGGCATCGAAGTCGGAATGCCGCGAAACTCACCGAGTCAAAGCGTTTCGCCGTTTGCGGAAGAAAGTCTGATGTAGAACAAGTAGCAGAAGCATACATGCTCAAGAGGGATCACCCGAAATTCAAAGGCAACTGAATTTCGGCAACCGGGGCATCGAAGTCGGAATGCCGCGAAACTCACCGAGTCAAAGCGTTTCGCCGTTTGCGGAAGAAAGTCTGATGTAGAACAAGTAGCAGAAGCATACATGCTCAAGAGGGATCACCCGAAATTCAAAGGCAACTGAATTTCGGCAACCGGGGCATCGAAGTCGGAATGCCGCGAAACTCACCGAGTCAAAGCGTTTCGCCGTTTGCGGAAGAAAGTCTGATGTAGAACAAGTAGCAGAAGCATACATGCTCAAGAGGGATCACCCGAAATTCAAAGGCAACTGAATTTCGGCAACCGGGGCATCGAAGTCGGAATGCCGCGAAACTCACCGAGTCAAAGCGTTTCGCCGTTTGCGGAAGAAAGTCTGATGTAGAACAAGTAGCAGAAGCATACATGCTCAAGAGGGATCACCCGAAATTCAAAGGCAACTGAATTTCGGCAACCGGGGCATCGAAGTCGGAATGCCGCGAAACTCACCGAGTCAAAGCGTTTCGCCGTTTGCGGAAGAAAGTCTGATGTAGAACAAGTAGCAGAAGCATACATGCTCAAGAGGGATCACCCGAAATTCAAAGGCAACTGAATTTCGGCAACCGGGGCATCGAAGTCGGAATGCCGCGAAACTCACCGAGTCAAAGCGTTTCGCCGTTTGCGGAAGAAGTCTGATGTAGAACAAGTAGCAGAAGCATACATGCTCAAGAGGGATCACCCGAAATTCAAAGGCAACTGAATTTCGGCAACCGGGGCATCGAAGTCGGAATGCCGCGAAACTCACCGAGTCAAAGCGTTTCGCCGTTTGCGGAAGAAAGTCTGATGTAGAACAAGTAGCAGAAGCATACATGCTCAAGAGGGATCACCCGAAATTCAAAGGCAACTGAATTTCGGCAACCGGGGCATCGAAGTCGGAATGCCGCGAAACTCACCGAGTCAAAGCGTTTCGCCGTTTGCGGAAGAAAGTCTGATGTAGAACAAGTAGCAGAAGCATACATGCTCAAGAGGGATCACCCGAAATTCAAAGGCAACTGAATTTCGGCAACCGGGGCATCGAAGTCGGAATGCCGCGAAACTCACCGAGTCAAAGCGTTTCGCCGTTTGCGGAAGAAAGTCTGATGTAGAACAAGTAGCAGAAGCATACATGCTCAAGAGGGATCACCCGAAATTCAAAGGCAACTGAATTTCGGCAACCGGGGCATCGAAGTCGGAATGCCGCGAAACTCACCGAGTCAAAGCGTTTCGCCGTTTGCGGAAGAAAGTCTGATGTAGAACAAGTAGCAGAAGCATACATGCTCAAGAGGGATCACCCGAAATTCAAAGGCAACTGAATTTCGGCAACCGGGGCATCGAAGTCGGAATGCCGCGAAACTCACCGAGTCAAAGCGTTTCGCCGTTTGCGGAAGAAAGTCTGATGTAGAACAAGTAGCAGAAGCATACATGCTCAAGAGGGATCACCCGAAATTCAAAGGCAACTGAATTTCGGCAACCGGGGCATCGAAGTCGGAATGCCGCGAAACTCACCGAGTCAAAGCGTTTCGCCGTTTGCGGAAGAAAGTCTGATGTAGAACAAGTAGCAGAAGCATACATGCTCAAGAGGGATCACCCGAAATTCAAAGGCAACTGAATTTCGGCAACCGGGGCATCGAAGTCGGAATGCCGCGAAACTCACCGAGTCAAAGCGTTTCGCCGTTTGCGGAAGAAAGTCTGATGTAGAACAAGTAGCAGAAGCATACATGCTCAAGAGGGATCACCCGAAATTCAAAGGCAACTGAATTTCGGCAACCGGGGCATCGAAGTCGGAATGCCGCGAAACTCACCGAGTCAAAGCGTTTCGCCGTTTGCGGAAGAAAGTCTGATGTAGAACAAGTAGCAGAAGCATACATGCTCAAGAGGGATCACCCGAAATTCAAAGGCAACTGAATTTCGGCAACCGGGGCATCGAAGTCGGAATGCCGCGAAACTCACCGAGTCAAAGCGTTTCGCCGTTTGCGGAAGAAAGTCTGATGTAGAACAAGTAGCAGAAGCATACATGCTCAAGAGGGATCACCCGAAATTCAAAGGCAACTGAATTTCGGCAACCGGGCATCGAAGTCGGAATGCCGCGAAACTCACCGAGTCAAAGCGTTTCGCCGTTTGCGGAAGAAAGTCTGATGTAGAACAAGTAGCAGAAGCATACATGCTCAAGAGGGATCACCCGAAATTCAAAGGCAACTGAATTTCGGCAACCGGGGCATCGAAGTCGGAATGCCGCGAAACTCACCGAGTCAAAGCGTTTCGCCGTTTGCGGAAGAAAGTCTGATGTAGAACAAGTAGCAGAAGCATACATGCTCAAGAGGGATCACCCGAAATTCAAAGGCAACTGAATTTCGGCAACCGGGGCATCGAAGTCGGAATGCCGCGAAACTCACCGAGTCAAAGCGTTTCGCCGTTTGCGGAAGAAAGTCTGATGTAGAACAAGTAGCAGAAGCATACATGCTCAAGAGGGATCACCCGAAATTCAAAGGCAACTGAATTTCGGCAACCGGGGCATCGAAGTCGGAATGCCGCGAAACTCACCGAGTCAAAGCGTTTCGCCGTTTGCGGAAGAAAGTCTGATGTAGAACAAGTAGCAGAAGCATACATGCTCAAGAGGGATCACCCGAAATTCAAAGGCAACTGAATTTCGGCAACCGGGGCATCGAAGTCGGAATGCCGCGAAACTCACCGAGTCAAAGCGTTTCGCCGTTTGCGGAAGAAAGTCTGATGTAGAACAAGTAGCAGAAGCATACATGCTCAAGAGGGATCACCCGAAATTCAAAGGCAACTGAATTTCGGCAACCGGGGCATCGAAGTCGGAATGCCGCGAAACTCACCGAGTCAAAGCGTTTCGCCGTTTGCGGAAGAAAGTCTGATGTAGAACAAGTAGCAGAAGCATACATGCTCAAGAGGGATCACCCGAAATTCAAAGGCAACTGAATTTCGGCAACCGGGGCATCGAAGTCGGAATGCCGCGAAACTCACCGAGTCAAAGCGTTTCGCCGTTTGCGGAAGAAAGTCTGATGTAGAACAAGTAGCAGAAGCATACATGCTCAAGAGGGATCACCCGAAATTCAAAGGCAACTGAATTTCGGCAACCGGGGCATCGAAGTCGGAATGCCGCGAAACTCACCGAGTCAAAGCGTTTCGCCGTTTGCGGAAGAAAGTCTGATGTAGAACAAGTAGCAGAAGCATACATGCTCAAGAGGGATCACCCGAAATTCAAAGGCAACTGAATTTCGGCAACCGGGGCATCGAAGTCGGAATGCCGCGAAACTCACCGAGTCAAAGCGTTTCGCCGTTTGCGGAAGAAGTCTGATGTAGAACAAGTAGCAGAAGCATACATGCTCAAGAGGGATCACCCGAAATTCAAAGGCAACTGAATTTCGGCAACCGGGGCATCGAAGTCGGAATGCCGCGAAACTCACCGAGTCAAAGCGTTTCGCCGTTTGCGGAAGAAGTCTGATGTAGAACAAGTAGCAGAAGCATACATGCTCAAGAGGGATCACCCGAAATTCAAAGGCAACTGAATTTCGGCAACCGGGGCATCGAAGTCGGAATGCCGCGAAACTCACCGAGTCAAAGCGTTTCGCCGTTTGCGGAAGAAAGTCTGATGTAGAACAAGTAGCAGAAGCATACATGCTCAAGAGGGATCACCCGAAATTCAAAGGCAACTGAATTTCGGCAACCGGGGCATCGAAGTCGGAATGCCGCGAAACTCACCGAGTCAAAGCGTTTCGCCGTTTGCGGAAGAAAGTCTGATGTAGAACAAGTAGCAGAAGCATACATGCTCAAGAGGGATCACCCGAAATTCAAAGGCAACTGAATTTCGGCAACCGGGGCATCGAAGTCGGAATGCCGCGAAACTCACCGAGTCAAAGCGTTTCGCCGTTTGCGGAAGAAAGTCTGATGTAGAACAAGTAGCAGAAGCATACATGCTCAAGAGGGATCACCCGAAATTCAAAGGCAACTGAATTTCGGCAACCGGGGCATCGAAGTCGGAATGCCGCGAAACTCACCGAGTCAAAGCGTTTCGCCGTTTGCGGAAGAAAGTCTGATGTAGAACAAGTAGCAGAAGCATACATGCTCAAGAGGGATCACCCGAAATTCAAAGGCAACTGAATTTCGGCAACCGGGGCATCGAAGTCGGAATGCCGCGAAACTCACCGAGTCAAAGCGTTTCGCCGTTTGCGGAAGAAAGTCTGATGTAGAACAAGTAGCAGAAGCATACATGCTCAAGAGGGATCACCCGAAATTCAAAGGCAACTGAATTTCGGCAACCGGGGCATCGAAGTCGGAATGCCGCGAAACTCACCGAGTCAAAGCGTTTCGCCGTTTGCGGAAGAAAGTCTGATGTAGAACAAGTAGCAGAAGCATACATGCTCAAGAGGGATCACCCGAAATTCAAAGGCAACTGAATTTCGGCAACCGGGCATCGAAGTCGGAATGCCGCGAAACTCACCGAGTCAAAGCGTTTCGCCGTTTGCGGAAGAAAGTCTGATGTAGAACAAGTAGCAGAAGCATACATGCTCAAGAGGGATCACCCGAAATTCAAAGGCAACTGAATTTCGGCAACCGGGCATCGAAGTCGGAATGCCGCGAAACTCACCGAGTCAAAGCGTTTCGCCGTTTGCGGAAGAAAGTCTGATGTAGAACAAGTAGCAGAAGCATACATGCTCAAGAGGGATCACCCGAAATTCAAAGGCAACTGAATTTCGGCAACCGGGGCATCGAAGTCGGAATGCCGCGAAACTCACCGAGTCAAAGCGTTTCGCCGTTTGCGGAAGAAAGTCTGATGTAGAACAAGTAGCAGAAGCATACATGCTCAAGAGGGATCACCCGAAATTCAAAGGCAACTGAATTTCGGCAACCGGGGCATCGAAGTCGGAATGCCGCGAAACTCACCGAGTCAAAGCGTTTCGCCGTTTGCGGAAGAAAGTCTGATGTAGAACAAGTAGCAGAAGCATACATGCTCAAGAGGGATCACCCGAAATTCAAAGGCAACTGAATTTCGGCAACCGGGCATCGAAGTCGGAATGCCGCGAAACTCACCGAGTCAAAGCGTTTCGCCGTTTGCGGAAGAAAGTCTGATGTAGAACAAGTAGCAGAAGCATACATGCTCAAGAGGGATCACCCGAAATTCAAAGGCAACTGAATTTCGGCAACCGGGGCATCGAAGTCGGAATGCCGCGAAACTCACCGAGTCAAAGCGTTTCGCCGTTTGCGGAAGAAGTCTGATGTAGAACAAGTAGCAGAAGCATACATGCTCAAGAGGGATCACCCGAAATTCAAAGGCAACTGAATTTCGGCAACCGGGGCATCGAAGTCGGAATGCCGCGAAACTCACCGAGTCAAAGCGTTTCGCCGTTTGCGGAAGAAGTCTGATGTAGAACAAGTAGCAGAAGCATACATGCTCAAGAGGGATCACCCGAAATTCAAAGGCAACTGAATTTCGGCAACCGGGGCATCGAAGTCGGAATGCCGCGAAACTCACCGAGTCAAAGCGTTTCGCCGTTTGCGGAAGAAAGTCTGATGTAGAACAAGTAGCAGAAGCATACATGCTCAAGAGGGATCACCCGAAATTCAAAGGCAACTGAATTTCGGCAACCGGGGCATCGAAGTCGGAATGCCGCGAAACTCACCGAGTCAAAGCGTTTCGCCGTTTGCGGAAGAAAGTCTGATGTAGAACAAGTAGCAGAAGCATACATGCTCAAGAGGGATCACCCGAAATTCAAAGGCAACTGAATTTCGGCAACCGGGGCATCGAAGTCGGAATGCCGCGAAACTCACCGAGTCAAAGCGTTTCGCCGTTTGCGGAAGAAAGTCTGATGTAGAACAAGTAGCAGAAGCATACATGCTCAAGAGGGATCACCCGAAATTCAAAGGCAACTGAATTTCGGCAACCGGGGCATCGAAGTCGGAATGCCGCGAAACTCACCGAGTCAAAGCGTTTCGCCGTTTGCGGAAGAAAGTCTGATGTAGAACAAGTAGCAGAAGCATACATGCTCAAGAGGGATCACCCGAAATTCAAAGGCAACTGAATTTCGGCAACCGGGGCATCGAAGTCGGAATGCCGCGAAACTCACCGAGTCAAAGCGTTTCGCCGTTTGCGGAAGAAAGTCTGATGTAGAACAAGTAGCAGAAGCATACATGCTCAAGAGGGATCACCCGAAATTCAAAGGCAACTGAATTTCGGCAACCGGGGCATCGAAGTCGGAATGCCGCGAAACTCACCGAGTCAAAGCGTTTCGCCGTTTGCGGAAGAAAGTCTGATGTAGAACAAGTAGCAGAAGCATACATGCTCAAGAGGGATCACCCGAAATTCAAAGGCAACTGAATTTCGGCAACCGGGGCATCGAAGTCGGAATGCCGCGAAACTCACCGAGTCAAAGCGTTTCGCCGTTTGCGGAAGAAAGTCTGATGTAGAACAAGTAGCAGAAGCATACATGCTCAAGAGGGATCACCCGAAATTCAAAGGCAACTGAATTTCGGCAACCGGGGCATCGAAGTCGGAATGCCGCGAAACTCACCGAGTCAAAGCGTTTCGCCGTTTGCGGAAGAAAGTCTGATGTAGAACAAGTAGCAGAAGCATACATGCTCAAGAGGGATCACCCGAAATTCAAAGGCAACTGAATTTCGGCAACCGGGGCATCGAAGTCGGAATGCCGCGAAACTCACCGAGTCAAAGCGTTTCGCCGTTTGCGGAAGAAGTCTGATGTAGAACAAGTAGCAGAAGCATACATGCTCAAGAGGGATCACCCGAAATTCAAAGGCAACTGAATTTCGGCAACCGGGGCATCGAAGTCGGAATGCCGCGAAACTCACCGAGTCAAAGCGTTTCGCCGTTTGCGGAAGAAAGTCTGATGTAGAACAAGTAGCAGAAGCATACATGCTCAAGAGGGATCACCCGAAATTCAAAGGCAACTGAATTTCGGCAACCGGGGCATCGAAGTCGGAATGCCGCGAAACTCACCGAGTCAAAGCGTTTCGCCGTTTGCGGAAGAAAGTCTGATGTAGAACAAGTAGCAGAAGCATACATGCTCAAGAGGGATCACCCGAAATTCAAAGGCAACTGAATTTCGGCAACCGGGGCATCGAAGTCGGAATGCCGCGAAACTCACCGAGTCAAAGCGTTTCGCCGTTTGCGGAAGAAAGTCTGATGTAGAACAAGTAGCAGAAGCATACATGCTCAAGAGGGATCACCCGAAATTCAAAGGCAACTGAATTTCGGCAACCGGGGCATCGAAGTCGGAATGCCGCGAAACTCACCGAGTCAAAGCGTTTCGCCGTTTGCGGAAGAAGTCTGATGTAGAACAAGTAGCAGAAGCATACATGCTCAAGAGGGATCACCCGAAATTCAAAGGCAACTGAATTTCGGCAACCGGGGCATCGAAGTCGGAATGCCGCGAAACTCACCGAGTCAAAGCGTTTCGCCGTTTGCGGAAGAAAGTCTGATGTAGAACAAGTAGCAGAAGCATACATGCTCAAGAGGGATCACCCGAAATTCAAAGGCAACTGAATTTCGGCAACCGGGGCATCGAAGTCGGAATGCCGCGAAACTCACCGAGTCAAAGCGT
This sequence comes from Populus alba x Populus x berolinensis, assembly GCA_029228515.1. NCBI lineage: Eukaryota > Viridiplantae > Streptophyta > Magnoliopsida > Malpighiales > Salicaceae > Populus > Populus alba x Populus x berolinensis. The sequence continues at coordinate 30,645,457 of CM055350.1, read as the reverse complement.
TTCGCCGTTTGCGGAAGAAAGTCTGATGTAGAACAAGTAGCAGAAGCATACATGCTCAAGAGGGATCACCCGAAATTCAAAGGCAACTGAATTTCGGCAACCGGGGCATCGAAGTCGGAATGCCGCGAAACTCACCGAGTCAAAGCGTTTCGCCGTTTGCGGAAGAAAGTCTGATGTAGAACAAGTAGCAGAAGCATACATGCTCAAGAGGGATCACCCGAAATTCAAAGGCAACTGAATTTCGGCAACCGGGGCATCGAAGTCGGAATGCCGCGAAACTCACCGAGTCAAAGCGTTTCGCCGTTTGCGGAAGAAAGTCTGATGTAGAACAAGTAGCAGAAGCATACATGCTCAAGAGGGATCACCCGAAATTCAAAGGCAACTGAATTTCGGCAACCGGGGCATCGAAGTCGGAATGCCGCGAAACTCACCGAGTCAAAGCGTTTCGCCGTTTGCGGAAGAAAGTCTGATGTAGAACAAGTAGCAGAAGCATACATGCTCAAGAGGGATCACCCGAAATTCAAAGGCAACTGAATTTCGGCAACCGGGGCATCGAAGTCGGAATGCCGCGAAACTCACCGAGTCAAAGCGTTTCGCCGTTTGCGGAAGAAAGTCTGATGTAGAACAAGTAGCAGAAGCATACATGCTCAAGAGGGATCACCCGAAATTCAAAGGCAACTGAATTTCGGCAACCGGGGCATCGAAGTCGGAATGCCGCGAAACTCACCGAGTCAAAGCGTTTCGCCGTTTGCGGAAGAAAGTCTGATGTAGAACAAGTAGCAGAAGCATACATGCTCAAGAGGGATCACCCGAAATTCAAAGGCAACTGAATTTCGGCAACCGGGGCATCGAAGTCGGAATGCCGCGAAACTCACCGAGTCAAAGCGTTTCGCCGTTTGCGGAAGAAAGTCTGATGTAGAACAAGTAGCAGAAGCATACATGCTCAAGAGGGATCACCCGAAATTCAAAGGCAACTGAATTTCGGCAACCGGGGCATCGAAGTCGGAATGCCGCGAAACTCACCGAGTCAAAGCGTTTCGCCGTTTGCGGAAGAAAGTCTGATGTAGAACAAGTAGCAGAAGCATACATGCTCAAGAGGGATCACCCGAAATTCAAAGGCAACTGAATTTCGGCAACCGGGGCATCGAAGTCGGAATGCCGCGAAACTCACCGAGTCAAAGCGTTTCGCCGTTTGCGGAAGAAGTCTGATGTAGAACAAGTAGCAGAAGCATACATGCTCAAGAGGGATCACCCGAAATTCAAAGGCAACTGAATTTCGGCAACCGGGGCATCGAAGTCGGAATGCCGCGAAACTCACCGAGTCAAAGCGTTTCGCCGTTTGCGGAAGAAAGTCTGATGTAGAACAAGTAGCAGAAGCATACATGCTCAAGAGGGATCACCCGAAATTCAAAGGCAACTGAATTTCGGCAACCGGGGCATCGAAGTCGGAATGCCGCGAAACTCACCGAGTCAAAGCGTTTCGCCGTTTGCGGAAGAAAGTCTGATGTAGAACAAGTAGCAGAAGCATACATGCTCAAGAGGGATCACCCGAAATTCAAAGGCAACTGAATTTCGGCAACCGGGGCATCGAAGTCGGAATGCCGCGAAACTCACCGAGTCAAAGCGTTTCGCCGTTTGCGGAAGAAAGTCTGATGTAGAACAAGTAGCAGAAGCATACATGCTCAAGAGGGATCACCCGAAATTCAAAGGCAACTGAATTTCGGCAACCGGGGCATCGAAGTCGGAATGCCGCGAAACTCACCGAGTCAAAGCGTTTCGCCGTTTGCGGAAGAAAGTCTGATGTAGAACAAGTAGCAGAAGCATACATGCTCAAGAGGGATCACCCGAAATTCAAAGGCAACTGAATTTCGGCAACCGGGGCATCGAAGTCGGAATGCCGCGAAACTCACCGAGTCAAAGCGTTTCGCCGTTTGCGGAAGAAAGTCTGATGTAGAACAAGTAGCAGAAGCATACATGCTCAAGAGGGATCACCCGAAATTCAAAGGCAACTGAATTTCGGCAACCGGGGCATCGAAGTCGGAATGCCGCGAAACTCACCGAGTCAAAGCGTTTCGCCGTTTGCGGAAGAAAGTCTGATGTAGAACAAGTAGCAGAAGCATACATGCTCAAGAGGGATCACCCGAAATTCAAAGGCAACTGAATTTCGGCAACCGGGGCATCGAAGTCGGAATGCCGCGAAACTCACCGAGTCAAAGCGTTTCGCCGTTTGCGGAAGAAGTCTGATGTAGAACAAGTAGCAGAAGCATACATGCTCAAGAGGGATCACCCGAAATTCAAAGGCAACTGAATTTCGGCAACCGGGGCATCGAAGTCGGAATGCCGCGAAACTCACCGAGTCAAAGCGTTTCGCCGTTTGCGGAAGAAAGTCTGATGTAGAACAAGTAGCAGAAGCATACATGCTCAAGAGGGATCACCCGAAATTCAAAGGCAACTGAATTTCGGCAACCGGGGCATCGAAGTCGGAATGCCGCGAAACTCACCGAGTCAAAGCGTTTCGCCGTTTGCGGAAGAAGTCTGATGTAGAACAAGTAGCAGAAGCATACATGCTCAAGAGGGATCACCCGAAATTCAAAGGCAACTGAATTTCGGCAACCGGGCATCGAAGTCGGAATGCCGCGAAACTCACCGAGTCAAAGCGTTTCGCCGTTTGCGGAAGAAAGTCTGATGTAGAACAAGTAGCAGAAGCATACATGCTCAAGAGGGATCACCCGAAATTCAAAGGCAACTGAATTTCGGCAACCGGGCATCGAAGTCGGAATGCCGCGAAACTCACCGAGTCAAAGCGTTTCGCCGTTTGCGGAAGAAAGTCTGATGTAGAACAAGTAAGAAGCATACAAAAAAAAAAAAAAAAAAAAAAAAAAAAAAAAAAAAAAAAAAGAACAAGTAGCAGAAGCATACATGCTCAAGAGGGATCACCCGAAATTCAAAGGCAACTGAATTTCGGCAACCGGGCATCGAAGTCGGAATGCCGCGAAACTCACCGAGTCAAAGCGTTTCGCCGTTTGCGGAAGAAGTCTGATGTAGAACAAGTAGCAGAAGCATACATGCTCAAGAGGGATCACCCGAAATTCAAAGGCAACTGAATTTCGGCAACCGGGGCATCGAAGTCGGAATGCCGCGAAACTCACCGAGTCAAAGCGTTTCGCCGTTTGCGGAAGAAAGTCTGATGTAGAACAAGTAGCAGAAGCATACATGCTCAAGAGGGATCACCCGAAATTCAAAGGCAACTGAATTTCGGCAACCGGGGCATCGAAGTCGGAATGCCGCGAAACTCACCGAGTCAAAGCGTTTCGCCGTTTGCGGAAGAAAGTCTGATGTAGAACAAGTAGCAGAAGCATACATGCTCAAGAGGGATCACCCGAAATTCAAAGGCAACTGAATTTCGGCAACCGGGGCATCGAAGTCGGAATGCCGCGAAACTCACCGAGTCAAAGCGTTTCGCCGTTTGCGGAAGAAAGTCTGATGTAGAACAAGTAGCAGAAGCATACATGCTCAAGAGGGATCACCCGAAATTCAAAGGCAACTGAATTTCGGCAACCGGGGCATCGAAGTCGGAATGCCGCGAAACTCACCTAGTCAAAGCGTTTGGCCATTTGGGGAAGAAGTCTGATGTAGAACAAGTAGCAGAAGCATACATGCTCAAGAGGGATGACCCGAAATTCAAAGGCAACTGAATTTTGGCAACCGGGGCATCGAAGTCGGAATGCCGCGAAACTCATCGAGTCAAAGCTTTTCGCTTTTTGCGGAAGGAAGTGTGATGTAGAACAAGTAGCAGAAGCATACATGCTCAAGAGGGATCACCCGAAATTCAAAGGCAAATGAATTTCAGCAAACGGGGCATTGAAGTCGGAATGCCGCGAAACTCACCGAGTCAAAGCGTTTCGCCGTTTGCCGAAGCAAGTCTGATGTAGAACTAGTAGCAGAAGTATACATGCTTAATAAGGATCACCTGAAATTCAAAGGCAACTGAATTTCGGCAACCGGGGCATCGAAGCCGGAATGCTGTGAAACTCACCGAGTCAAAGCGTTTCCGCGTTTGTGAATCAAGTCTGAGGTAGAACAAGTAGCAGAAGCATACATGCTCAAGATGGATCACCTCGAATTCAAAGGCAACTGAATTTCGGCAACCGGGGCATCGAAGACGGAAAGCCGCGAAACTCACCGAGTCAAAGCGTATCACCGTTTGCCGAAGAAAGTCTGATGTAGAAGAACTAGCAGAAGCATGCATGCTCAAGAGGGATCACCCCAAATTCAAAGCCAACTGAATTTCAGCAACCGGGGCATCGAAGTTGGAATGCCACGAAACTCACCGTGTCAAAGCGTTTCACCGTTTGTCGAAGAAAGTGTGATGTAGAACAAGTAGCAGAAGCATACATGCTCAAGAGGGATCACCCGAAATTCAAAGGCAACTGAATTTCGGCAACGGGGCATCGAAGTCGGAATGCCGCGAAACTCACCGAGTCAAAGCGTTTCGCCGTTTGCGGAAGAAAGTCTGATGTAGAACAAGTAGCAGAAGCATACATGCTCAAGAGGGATCACCCGAAATTCAAAGGCAACTGAATTTCGGCAACCGGGGCATCGAAGTCGGAATGCCGCGAAACTCACCGAGTCAAAGCGTTTCGCCGTTTGCGGAAGAAGTCTGATGTAGAACAAGTAGCAGAAGCATACATGCTCAAGAGGGATCACCCGAAATTCAAAGGCAACTGAATTTCGGCAACCGGGGCATCGAAGTCGGAATGCCGCGAAACTCACCGAGTCAAAGCGTTTCGCCGTTTGCGGAAGAAGTCTGATGTAGAACAAGTAGCAGAAGCATACATGCTCAAGAGGGATCACCCGAAATTCAAAGGCAACTGAATTTCGGCAACCGGGGCATCGAAGTCGGAATGCCGCGAAACTCACCGAGTCAAAGCGTTTCGCCGTTTGCGGAAGAAAGTGATGTAGAACAAGTAGCAGAAGCATACATGCTCAAGAGGGATCACCCGAAATTCAAAGGCAACTGAATTTCGGCAACCGGGGCATCGAAGTCGGAATGCCGCGAAACTCACCGAGTCAAAGCGTTTCGCCGTTTGCGGAAGAAAGTCTGATGTAGAACAAGTAGCAGAAGCATACATGCTCAAGAGGGATCACCCGAAATTCAAAGGCAACTGAATTTCGGCAACCGGGCATCGAAGTCGGAATGCCGCGAAACTCACCGAGTCAAAGCGTTTCGCCGTTTGCGGAAGAAAGTGTGATGTAGAACAAGTAGCAGAAGCATACATGCTCAAGAGGGATCACCCGAAATTCAAAGGCAACTGAATTTCGGCAACCGGGCATCGAAGTCGGAATGCCGCGAAACTCACCGAGTCAAAGCGTTTCGCCGTTTGCGGAAGAAAGTCGATGTAGAACAAGTAGCAGAAGCATACATGCTCAAGAGGGATCACCCGAAATTCAAAGGCAACTGAATTTCGGCAACCGGGGCATCGAAGTCGGAATGCCGCGAAACTCACCGAGTCAAAGCGTTTCGCCGTTTGCGGAAGAAAGTCTGATGTAGAACAAGTAGCAGAAGCATACATGCTCAAGAGGGATCACCCGAAATTCAAAGGCAACTGAATTTCGGCAACCGGGGCATCGAAGTCGGAATGCCGCGAAACTCACCGAGTCAAAGCGTTTCGCCGTTTGCGGAAGAAAGTCTGATGTAGAACAAGTAGCAGAAGCATACATGCTCAAGAGGGATCACCCGAAATTCAAAGGCAACTGAATTTCGGCAACCGGGGCATCGAAGTCGGAATGCCGCGAAACTCACCGAGTCAAAGCGTTTCGCCGTTTGCGGAAGAAGTCTGATGTAGAACAAGTAGCAGAAGCATACATGCTCAAGAGGGATCACCCGAAATTCAAAGGCAACTGAATTTCGGCAACCGGGCATCGAAGTCGGAATGCCGCGAAACTCACCGAGTCAAAGCGTTTCGCCGTTTGCGGAAGAAAGTCTGATGTAGAACAAGTAGCAGAAGCATACATGCTCAAGAGGGATCACCGAAATTCAAAGGCAACTGAATTTCGGCAACCGGGCATCGAAGTCGGAATGCCGCGAAACTCACCGAGTCAAAGCGTTTCGCCGTTTGCGGAAGAAGTGTGATGTAGAACAAGTAGCAGAAGCATACATGCTCAAGAGGGATCACCCGAAATTCAAAGGCAACTGAATTTCGGCAACCGGGGCATCGAAGTCGGAATGCCGCGAAACTCACCGAGTCAAAGCGTTTCGCCGTTTGCGGAAGAAAGTTGATGTAGAACAAGTAGCAGAAGCATACATGCTCAAGAGGGATCACCCGAAATTCAAAGGCAACTGAATTTCGGCAACCGGGCATCGAAGTCGGAATGCCGCGAAACTCACCGAGTCAAAGCGTTTCGCCGTTTGCGGAAGAAAGTCTGATGTAGAACAAGTAGCAGAAGCATACATGCTCAAGAGGGATCACCCGAAATTCAAAGGCAACTGAATTTCGGCAACCGGGGCATCGAAGTCGGAATGCCGCGAAACTCACCGAGTCAAAGCGTTTCGCCGTTTGCGGAAGAAAGTCTGATGTAGAACAAGTAGCAGAAGCATACATGCTCAAGAGGGATCACCCGAAATTCAAAGGCAACTGAATTTCGGCAACCGGGGCATCGAAGTCGGAATGCCGCGAAACTCACCGAGTCAAAGCGTTTCGCCGTTTGCGGAAGAAAGTCTGATGTAGAACAAGTAGCAGAAGCATACATGCTCAAGAGGGATCACCCGAAATTCAAAGGCAACTGAATTTCGGCAACCGGGGCATCGAAGTCGGAATGCCGCGAAACTCACCGAGTCAAAGCGTTTCGCCGTTTGCGGAAGAAAGTCTGATGTAGAACAAGTAGCAGAAGCATACATGCTCAAGAGGGATCACCCGAAATTCAAAGGCAACTGAATTTCGGCAACCGGGCATCGAAGTCGGAATGCCGCGAAACTCACCGAGTCAAAGCGTTTCGCCGTTTGCGGAAGAAAGTCTGATGTAGAACAAGTAGCAGAAGCATACATGCTCAAGAGGGATCACCCGAAATTCAAAGGCAACTGAATTTCGGCAACCGGGCATCGAAGTCGGAATGCCGCGAAACTCACCGAGTCAAAGCGTTTCGCCGTTTGCGGAAGAAGTCTGATGTAGAACAAGTAGCAGAAGCATACATGCTCAAGAGGGATCACCCGAAATTCAAAGGCAACTGAATTTCGGCAACCGGGGCATCGAAGTCGGAATGCCGCGAAACTCACCGAGTCAAAGCGTTTCGCCGTTTGCGGAAGAAAGTATGATGTAGAACAAGTAGCAGAAGCATACATGCTCAAGAGGGATCACCCGAAATTCAAAGGCAACTGAATTTCGGCAACCGGGGCATTGAAGTCGGAATGCCGCGAAACTCACCGAGTCAAAGCGTTTCGCCGTTTGCGGAAGAAAGTATGATGTAAACAAGTAGCAGAAGCATACATGCTCAAGAAGGATCATCCGAAATTCAAAGGCAACTGAATTTCGGCAACCGGGCCATCGAAGTCGGAATGCCGCGAAACTCACCGAGTCAAAGCGTTTCGCCGTTTGCGGAAGAAAGTATGATGTAGAACAAGTAGCAGAAGCATACATGCTCAAGAGGGATCACCCGAAATTCAAAGGCAACTGAATTTCGGCAACCGGGGCATCGAAGTCGGAATGCCGCGAAACTCACCGAGTCAAAGCGTTTCGCCGTTTGCGGAAGAAGTCTGATGTAGAACAAGTAGCAGAAGCATACATGCTCAAGAGGGATCACCCGAAATTCAAAGGCAACTGAATTTCGGCAACCGGGGCATCGAAGTCGGAATGCCGCGAAACTCACCGAGTCAAAGCGTTTCGCCGTTTGCGGAAGAAAGTGATGTAGAACAAGTAGCAGAAGCATACATGCTCAAGAGGGATCACCCGAAATTCAAAGGCAACTGAATTTCGGCAACCGGGGCATCGAAGTCGGAATGCCGCGAAACTCACCGAGTCAAAGCGTTTCGCCGTTTGCGGAAGAAAGTCATGTAGAACAAGTAGCAGAAGCATACATGCTCAAGAGGGATCACCCGAAATTCAAAGGCAACTGAATTTCGGCAACCGGGCATCGAAGTCGGAATGCCGCGAAACTCACCGAGTCAAAGCGTTTCGCCGTTTGCAAGAAAGAACTGTAGAACAAGTAGCAGAAGCATACATGCTCAAGAGGGATCACCCGAAATTCAAAGGCAACTGAATTTCGGCAACCGGGGCATCGAAGTCGGAATGCCGCGAAACTCACCGAGTCAAAGCGTTTCGCCGTTTGCGGAAGAAAGTCTGATGTAGAACAAGTAGCAGAAGCATACATGCTCAAGAGGGATCACCCGAAATTCAAAGGCAACTGAATTTCGGCAA
>CM055350.1:30602448-30636946 GCA_029228515.1 Populus alba x Populus x berolinensis | reverse complement strand
CTTTGACTGTGTTTTCGCGGCATTCCGACTTCGATGCCCCGTTGCCGAAATTCAGTTGCCTTTGAATTTCGGGTGATCCCTCTTGAGCATGTATGCTTCTGCTACTTGTTCTACATCACACTTCCTTCCGCAAAGGCGAAACGCTTTGACTCGGTGAGTTTCGCGGCATTCCGACTTCGATGCCCCGTTTGCCGAAATTCAGTTGCCTTTGAATTTCGGTGATCCCTCTTGAGCATGTATGCTTCTGCTACTTGTTCTACATCACACTTCCTTCCGCAAACGCGAAACGCTTTGACTCGGTGAGTTTCGCGGCATTCCGACTTCGATGCCCCGGTTGCCGAAATTCAGTTGCCTTTGAATTTCGGGTGATCCCTCTTGAGCATGTATGCTTCTGCTACTTGTTCTACATCACACTTCCTTCCGCAAACGGCGAAACGCTTTGACTCGGTGAGTTTCGCGGCATTCCGACTTCGATGCCCCGGTTGCCGAAATTCAGTTGCCTTTGAATTTCGGGTGATCCCTCTTGAGCATGTATGCTTCTGCTACTTGTTCTACATCACACTTCCTTCCGCAAACGGCGAAACGCTTTGACTCGGTGAGTTTCGCGGCATTCCGACTTCGATGCCCCGGTGCCGAAATTCAGTTGCCTTTGAATTTCGGGTGATCCCTCTTGAGCATGTATGCTTCTGCTACTTGTTCTACATCACACTTCCTTCCGCAAACGCGAAACGCTTTGACTCGGTGAGTTTCGCGGCATTCCGACTTCGATGCCCCGGTTGCCGAAATTCAGTTGCCTTTGAATTTCGGGTGATCCCTCTTGAGCATGTATGCTTCTGCTACTTGTTCTACATCACACTTCTTCTTCCGCAAACGGCGAAACGCTTTGACTCGGTGAGTTTCGCGGCATTCCGACTTCGATGCCCCGTTGCCGAAATTCAGTTGCCTTTGAATTTCGGGTGATCCCTCTTGAGCATGTATGCTTCTGCTACTTGTTCTCATCACACTTCCTTCCGCAAACGGCGAAACGCTTTGACTCGGTGAGTTTCGCGGCATTCCGACTTCGATGCCGGTTGCCGAAATTCAGTTGCCTTTGAATTTCGGGTGATCCCTCTTGAGCATGTATGCTTCTGCTACTTGTTCTACATCACACTTCCTTCCGCAAACGGCGAAACGCTTTGACTCGGTGAGTTTCGCGGCATTCCGACTTCGATGCCCCGGTTGCCGAAATTCAGTTGCCTTTGAATTTCGGGTGATCCCTCTTGAGCATGTATGCTTCTGCTACTTGTTCTACATCACACTTCCTTCCGCAAACGGCGAAACGCTTTGACTCGGTGAGTTTCGCGGCATTCCGACTTCGATGCCCCGGTTGCCGAAATTCAGTTGCCTTTGAATTTCGGGTGATCCCTCTTGAGCATGTATGCTTCTGCTACTTGTTCTACATCACACTTCTTCCGCAAACGGCGAAACGCTTTGACTCGGTGAGTTTCGCGGCATTCCGACTTCGATGCCCCGTTGCCGAAATTCAGTTGCCTTTGAATTTCGGGTGATCCCTCTTGAGCATGTATGCTTCTGCTACTTGTTCTACATCACACTTCCTTCCGCAAACGCGAAACGCTTTGACTCGGTGAGTTTCGCGGCATTCCGACTTCGATGCCCCGGTTGCCGAAATTCAGTTGCCTTTGAATTTCGGGTGATCCCTCTTGAGCATGTATGCTTCTGCTACTTGTTCTACATCACACTTCTTCCGCAAACGGCGAAACGCTTTGACTCGGTGAGTTTCGCGGCATTCCGACTTCGATGCCCCGGTTGCCGAAATTCAGTTGCCTTTGAATTTCGGGTGATCCCTCTTGAGCATGTATGCTTCTGCTACTTGTTCTACATCACACTTCCTTCCGCAAACGGCGAAACGCTTTGACTCGGTGAGTTTCGCGGCATTCCGACTTCGATGCCCCGGTTGCCGAAATTCAGTTGCCTTTGAATTTCGGGTGATCCCTCTTGAGCATGTATGCTTCTGCTACTTGTTCTACATCACACTTCCTTCCGCAAACGGCGAAACGCTTTGACTCGGTGAGTTTCGCGGCATTCCGACTTCGATGCCCCGGTTGCCGAAATTCAGTTGCCTTTGAATTTCGGGTGATCCCTCTTGAGCATGTATGCTTCTGCTACTTGTTCTACATCACACTTCCTTCCGCAAACGGCGAAACGCTTTGACTCGGTGAGTTTCGCGGCATTCCGACTTCGATGCCCCGGTTGCCGAAATTCAGTTGCCTTTGAATTTCGGGTGATCCCTCTTGAGCATGTATGCTTCTGCTACTTGTTCTACATCACACTTCCTTCCGCAAACGGCGAAACGCTTTGACTCGGTGAGTTTCGCGGCATTCCGACTTCGATGCCCCGGTTGCCGAAATTCAGTTGCCTTTGAATTTCGGGTGATCCCTCTTGAGCATGTATGCTTCTGCTACTTGTTCTACATCACACTTCCTTCCGCAAACGGCGAAACGCTTTGACTCGGTGAGTTTCGCGGCATTCCGACTTCGATGCCCCGGTTGCCGAAATTCAGTTGCCTTTGAATTTCGGGTGATCCCTCTTGAGCATGTATGCTTCTGCTACTTGTTCTACATCACACTTCCTTCCGCAAACGGCGAAACGCTTTGACTCGGTGAGTTTCGCGGCATTCCGACTTCGATGCCCCGGTTGCCGAAATTCAGTTGCCTTTGAATTTCGGGTGATCCCTCTTGAGCATGTATGCTTCTGCTACTTGTTCTACATCACACTTCCTTCCGCAAACGGCGAAACGCTTTGACTCGGTGAGTTTCGCGGCATTCCGACTTCGATGCCCCGGTTGCCGAAATTCAGTTGCCTTTGAATTTCGGGTGATCCCTCTTGAGCATGTATGCTTCTGCTACTTGTTCTACATCACACTTCCTTCCGCAAACGGCGAAACGCTTTGACTCGGTGAGTTTCGCGGCATTCCGACTTCGATGCCCCGGTTGCCGAAATTCAGTTGCCTTTGAATTTCGGGTGATCCCTCTTGAGCATGTATGCTTCTGCTACTTGTTCTACATCACACTTCCTTCCGCAAACGGCGAAACGCTTTGACTCGGTGAGTTTCGCGGCATTCCGACTTCGATGCCCCGGTTGCCGAAATTCAGTTGCCTTTGAATTTCGGGTGATCCCTCTTGAGCATGTATGCTTCTGCTACTTGTTCTACATCACACTTCCTTCCGCAAACGGCGAAACGCTTTGACTCGGTGAGTTTCGCGGCATTCCGACTTCGATGCCCCGGTTGCCGAAATTCAGTTGCCTTTGAATTTCGGGTGATCCCTCTTGAGCATGTATGCTTCTGCTACTTGTTCTACATCACACTTCTTCCGCAAACGGCGAAACGCTTTGACTCGGTGAGTTTCGCGGCATTCCGACTTCGATGCCCCGGTTGCCGAAATTCAGTTGCCTTTGAATTTCGGGTGATCCCTCTTGAGCATGTATGCTTCTGCTACTTGTTCTACATCACACTTCCTTCCGCAAACGGCGAAACGCTTTGACTCGGTGAGTTTCGCGGCATTCCGACTTCGATGCCCCGGTTGCCGAAATTCAGTTGCCTTTGAATTTCGGGTGATCCCTCTTGAGCATGTATGCTTCTGCTACTTGTTCTACATCACACTTCCTTCCGCAAACGGCGAAACGCTTTGACTCGGTGAGTTTCGCGGCATTCCGACTTCGATGCCCCGGTTGCCGAAATTCAGTTGCCTTTGAATTTCGGGTGATCCCTCTTGAGCATGTATGCTTCTGCTACTTGTTCTACATCACACTTCCTTCCGCAAACGGCGAAACGCTTTGACTCGGTGAGTTTCGCGGCATTCCGACTTCGATGCCCCGGTTGCCGAAATTCAGTTGCCTTTGAATTTCGGGTGATCCCTCTTGAGCATGTATGCTTCTGCTACTTGTTCTACATCACACTTCTTCCGCAAACGGCGAAACGCTTTGACTCGGTGAGTTTCGCGGCATTCCGACTTCGATGCCCCGGTTGCCGAAATTCAGTTGCCTTTGAATTTCGGGTGATCCCTCTTGAGCATGTATGCTTCTGCTACTTGTTCTACATCACACTTCTTCCGCAAACGGCGAAACGCTTTGACTCGGTGAGTTTCGCGGCATTCCGACTTCGATGCCCCGGTTGCCGAAATTCAGTTGCCTTTGAATTTCGGGTGATCCCTCTTGAGCATGTATGCTTCTGCTACTTGTTCTACATCACACTTCTTCCGCAAACGGCGAAACGCTTTGACTCGGTGAGTTTCGCGGCATTCCGACTTCGATGCCCCGGTTGCCGAAATTCAGTTGCCTTTGAATTTCGGGTGATCCCTCTTGAGCATGTATGCTTCTGCTACTTGTTCTACATCACACTTCTTCCGCAAACGGCGAAACGCTTTGACTCGGTGAGTTTCGCGGCATTCCGACTTCGATGCCCCGGTTGCCGAAATTCAGTTGCCTTTGAATTTCGGGTGATCCCTCTTGAGCATGTATGCTTCTGCTACTTGTTCTACATCACACTTCTTCCGCAAACGGCGAAACGCTTTGACTCGGTGAGTTTCGCGGCATTCCGACTTCGATGCCCCGGTTGCCGAAATTCAGTTGCCTTTGAATTTCGGGTGATCCCTCTTGAGCATGTATGCTTCTGCTACTTGTTCTACATCACACTTCCTTCCGCAAACGGCGAAACGCTTTGACTCGGTGAGTTTCGCGGCATTCCGACTTCGATGCCCCGGTTGCCGAAATTCAGTTGCCTTTGAATTTCGGGTGATCCCTCTTGAGCATGTATGCTTCTGCTACTTGTTCTACATCACACTTCTTCCGCAAACGGCGAAACGCTTTGACTCGGTGAGTTTCGCGGCATTCCGACTTCGATGCCCCGGTTGCCGAAATTCAGTTGCCTTTGAATTTCGGGTGATCCCTCTTGAGCATGTATGCTTCTGCTACTTGTTCTACATCACACTTCCTTCCGCAAACGGCGAAACGCTTTGACTCGGTGAGTTTCGCGGCATTCCGACTTCGATGCCCCGGTTGCCGAAATTCAGTTGCCTTTGAATTTCGGGTGATCCCTCTTGAGCATGTATGCTTCTGCTACTTGTTCTACATCACACTTCTTCCGCAAACGGCGAAACGCTTTGACTCGGTGAGTTTCGCGGCATTCCGACTTCGATGCCCCGGTTGCCGAAATTCAGTTGCCTTTGAATTTCGGGTGATCCCTCTTGAGCATGTATGCTTCTGCTACTTGTTCTACATCAGACTTCTTCCGCAAACGGCGAAACGCTTTGACTCGGTGAGTTTCGCGGCATTCCGACTTCGATGCCCCGGTTGCCGAAATTCAGTTGCCTTTGAATTTCGGGTGATCCCTCTTGAGCATGTATGCTTCTGCTACTTGTTCTACATCACACTTCTTCCGCAAACGGCGAAACGCTTTGACTCGGTGAGTTTCGCGGCATTCCGACTTCGATGCCCCGGTTGCCGAAATTCAGTTGCCTTTGAATTTCGGGTGATCCCTCTTGAGCATGTATGCTTCTGCTACTTGTTCTACATCACACTTCTTCCGCAAACGGCGAAACGCTTTGACTCGGTGAGTTTCGCGGCATTCCGACTTCGATGCCCCGGTTGCCGAAATTCAGTTGCCTTTGAATTTCGGGTGATCCCTCTTGAGCATGTATGCTTCTGCTACTTGTTCTACATCACACTTCTTCCGCAAACGGCGAAACGCTTTGACTCGGTGAGTTTCGCGGCATTCCGACTTCGATGCCCCGTTGCCGAAATTCAGTTGCCTTTGAATTTCGGGTGATCCCTCTTGAGCATGTATGCTTCTGCTACTTGTTCTACATCACACTTCTTCCGCAAACGGCGAAACGCTTTGACTCGGTGAGTTTCGCGGCATTCCGACTTCGATGCCCCGGTTGCCGAAATTCAGTTGCCTTTGAATTTCGGGTGATCCCTCTTGAGCATGTATGCTTCTGCTACTTGTTCTACATCACACTTCTTCCGCAAACGGCGAAACGCTTTGACTCGGTGAGTTTCGCGGCATTCCGACTTCGATGCCCCGGTTGCCGAAATTCAGTTGCCTTTGAATTTCGGGTGATCCCTCTTGAGCATGTATGCTTCTGCTACTTGTTCTACATCACACTTCCTTCCGCAAACGGCGAAACGCTTTGACTCGGTGAGTTTCGCGGCATTCCGACTTCGATGCCCCGGTTGCCGAAATTCAGTTGCCTTTGAATTTCGGGTGATCCCTCTTGAGCATGTATGCTTCTGCTACTTGTTCTACATCACACTTCCTTCCGCAAACGGCGAAACGCTTTGACTCGGTGAGTTTCGCGGCATTCCGACTTCGATGCCCCGGTTGCCGAAATTCAGTTGCCTTTGAATTTCGGGTGATCCCTCTTGAGCATGTATGCTTCTGCTACTTGTTCTACATCACACTTCTTCCGCAAACGGCGAAACGCTTTGACTCGGTGAGTTTCGCGGCATTCCGACTTCGATGCCCCGGTTGCCGAAATTCAGTTGCCTTTGAATTTCGGGTGATCCCTCTTGAGCATGTATGCTTCTGCTACTTGTTCTACATCACACTTCCTTCCGCAAACGGCGAAACGCTTTGACTCGGTGAGTTTCGCGGCATTCCGACTTCGATGCCCCGGTTGCCGAAATTCAGTTGCCTTTGAATTTCGGGTGATCCCTCTTGAGCATGTATGCTTCTGCTACTTGTTCTACATCAGACTTCTTCCGCAAACGGCGAAACGCTTTGACTCGGTGAGTTTCGCGGCATTCCGACTTCGATGCCCCGGTTGCCGAAATTCAGTTGCCTTTGAATTTCGGGTGATCCCTCTTGAGCATGTATGCTTCTGCTACTTGTTCTACATCACACTTCTTCCGCAAACGGCGAAACGCTTTGACTCGGTGAGTTTCGCGGCATTCCGACTTCGATGCCCCGGTTGCCGAAATTCAGTTGCCTTTGAATTTCGGGTGATCCCTCTTGAGCATGTATGCTTCTGCTACTTGTTCTACATCACACTTCTTCCGCAAACGGCGAAACGCTTTGACTCGGTGAGTTTCGCGGCATTCCGACTTCGATGCCCCGGTTGCCGAAATTCAGTTGCCTTTGAATTTCGGGTGATCCCTCTTGAGCATGTATGCTTCTGCTACTTGTTCTACATCACACTTCCTTCCGCAAACGGCGAAACGCTTTGACTCGGTGAGTTTCGCGGCATTCCGACTTCGATGCCCCGGTTGCCGAAATTCAGTTGCCTTTGAATTTCGGGTGATCCCTCTTGAGCATGTATGCTTCTGCTACTTGTTCTACATCACACTTCCTTCCGCAAACGGCGAAACGCTTTGACTCGGTGAGTTTCGCGGCATTCCGACTTCGATGCCCCGGTTGCCGAAATTCAGTTGCCTTTGAATTTCGGGTGATCCCTCTTGAGCATGTATGCTTCTGCTACTTGTTCTACATCACACTTCCTTCCGCAAACGGCGAAACGCTTTGACTCGGTGAGTTTCGCGGCATTCCGACTTCGATGCCCCGGTTGCCGAAATTCAGTTGCCTTTGAATTTCGGGTGATCCCTCTTGAGCATGTATGCTTCTGCTACTTGTTCTACATCACACTTCTTCCGCAAACGGCGAAACGCTTTGACTCGGTGAGTTTCGCGGCATTCCGACTTCGATGCCCCGGTTGCCGAAATTCAGTTGCCTTTGAATTTCGGGTGATCCCTCTTGAGCATGTATGCTTCTGCTACTTGTTCTACATCACACTTCCTTCCGCAAACGGCGAAACGCTTTGACTCGGTGAGTTTCGCGGCATTCCGACTTCGATGCCCCGGTTGCCGAAATTCAGTTGCCTTTGAATTTCGGGTGATCCCTCTTGAGCATGTATGCTTCTGCTACTTGTTCTACATCAGACTTCCTTCCGCAAACGGCGAAACGCTTTGACTCGGTGAGTTTCGCGGCATTCCGACTTCGATGCCCCGGTTGCCGAAATTCAGTTGCCTTTGAATTTCGGGTGATCCCTCTTGAGCATGTATGCTTCTGCTACTTGTTCTACATCACACTTCTTCCGCAAACGGCGAAACGCTTTGACTCGGTGAGTTTCGCGGCATTCCGACTTCGATGCCCCGGTTGCCGAAATTCAGTTGCCTTTGAATTTCGGGTGATCCCTCTTGAGCATGTATGCTTCTGCTACTTGTTCTACATCACACTTCCTTCCGCAAACGGCGAAACGCTTTGACTCGGTGAGTTTCGCGGCATTCCGACTTCGATGCCCCGGTTGCCGAAATTCAGTTGCCTTTGAATTTCGGGTGATCCCTCTTGAGCATGTATGCTTCTGCTACTTGTTCTACATCACACTTCCTTCCGCAAACGGCGAAACGCTTTGACTCGGTGAGTTTCGCGGCATTCCGACTTCGATGCCCCGGTTGCCGAAATTCAGTTGCCTTTGAATTTCGGGTGATCCCTCTTGAGCATGTATGCTTCTGCTACTTGTTCTACATCACACTTCTTCCGCAAACGGCGAAACGCTTTGACTCGGTGAGTTTCGCGGCATTCCGACTTCGATGCCCCGGTTGCCGAAATTCAGTTGCCTTTGAATTTCGGGTGATCCCTCTTGAGCATGTATGCTTCTGCTACTTGTTCTACATCACACTTCTTCCGCAAACGGCGAAACGCTTTGACTCGGTGAGTTTCGCGGCATTCCGACTTCGATGCCCCGGTTGCCGAAATTCAGTTGCCTTTGAATTTCGGGTGATCCCTCTTGAGCATGTATGCTTCTGCTACTTGTTCTACATCACACTTCCTTCCGCAAACGGCGAAACGCTTTGACTCGGTGAGTTTCGCGGCATTCCGACTTCGATGCCCCGGTTGCCGAAATTCAGTTGCCTTTGAATTTCGGGTGATCCCTCTTGAGCATGTATGCTTCTGCTACTTGTTCTACATCACACTTCCTTCCGCAAACGGCGAAACGCTTTGACTCGGTGAGTTTCGCGGCATTCCGACTTCGATGCCCCGGTTGCCGAAATTCAGTTGCCTTTGAATTTCGGGTGATCCCTCTTGAGCATGTATGCTTCTGCTACTTGTTCTACATCACACTTCCTTCCGCAAACGGCGAAACGCTTTGACTCGGTGAGTTTCGCGGCATTCCGACTTCGATGCCCCGGTTGCCGAAATTCAGTTGCCTTTGAATTTCGGGTGATCCCTCTTGAGCATGTATGCTTCTGCTACTTGTTCTACATCACACTTCTTCCGCAAACGGCGAAACGCTTTGACTCGGTGAGTTTCGCGGCATTCCGACTTCGATGCCCCGGTTGCCGAAATTCAGTTGCCTTTGAATTTCGGGTGATCCCTCTTGAGCATGTATGCTTCTGCTACTTGTTCTACATCACACTTCTTCCGCAAACGGCGAAACGCTTTGACTCGGTGAGTTTCGCGGCATTCCGACTTCGATGCCCCGGTTGCCGAAATTCAGTTGCCTTTGAATTTCGGGTGATCCCTCTTGAGCATGTATGCTTCTGCTACTTGTTCTACATCACACTTCTTCCGCAAACGGCGAAACGCTTTGACTCGGTGAGTTTCGCGGCATTCCGACTTCGATGCCCCGGTTGCCGAAATTCAGTTGCCTTTGAATTTCGGGTGATCCCTCTTGAGCATGTATGCTTCTGCTACTTGTTCTACATCACACTTCTTCCGCAAACGGCGAAACGCTTTGACTCGGTGAGTTTCGCGGCATTCCGACTTCGATGCCCCGGTTGCCGAAATTCAGTTGCCTTTGAATTTCGGGTGATCCCTCTTGAGCATGTATGCTTCTGCTACTTGTTCTACATCACACTTCCTTCCGCAAACGGCGAAACGCTTTGACTCGGTGAGTTTCGCGGCATTCCGACTTCGATGCCCCGGTTGCCGAAATTCAGTTGCCTTTGAATTTCGGGTGATCCCTCTTGAGCATGTATGCTTCTGCTACTTGTTCTACATCACACTTCTTCCGCAAACGGCGAAACGCTTTGACTCGGTGAGTTTCGCGGCATTCCGACTTCGATGCCCCGGTTGCCGAAATTCAGTTGCCTTTGAATTTCGGGTGATCCCTCTTGAGCATGTATGCTTCTGCTACTTGTTCTACATCACACTTCCTTCCGCAAACGGCGAAACGCTTTGACTCGGTGAGTTTCGCGGCATTCCGACTTCGATGCCCCGGTTGCCGAAATTCAGTTGCCTTTGAATTTCGGGTGATCCCTCTTGAGCATGTATGCTTCTGCTACTTGTTCTACATCACACTTCTTCCGCAAACGGCGAAACGCTTTGACTCGGTGAGTTTCGCGGCATTCCGACTTCGATGCCCCGGTTGCCGAAATTCAGTTGCCTTTGAATTTCGGGTGATCCCTCTTGAGCATGTATGCTTCTGCTACTTGTTCTACATCACACTTCCTTCCGCAAACGGCGAAACGCTTTGACTCGGTGAGTTTCGCGGCATTCCGACTTCGATGCCCCGGTTGCCGAAATTCAGTTGCCTTTGAATTTCGGGTGATCCCTCTTGAGCATGTATGCTTCTGCTACTTGTTCTACATCACACTTCTTCCGCAAACGGCGAAACGCTTTGACTCGGTGAGTTTCGCGGCATTCCGACTTCGATGCCCCGGTTGCCGAAATTCAGTTGCCTTTGAATTTCGGGTGATCCCTCTTGAGCATGTATGCTTCTGCTACTTGTTCTACATCACACTTCCTTCCGCAAACGGCGAAACGCTTTGACTCGGTGAGTTTCGCGGCATTCCGACTTCGATGCCCCGGTTGCCGAAATTCAGTTGCCTTTGAATTTCGGGTGATCCCTCTTGAGCATGTATGCTTCTGCTACTTGTTCTACATCACACTTCTTCCGCAAACGGCGAAACGCTTTGACTCGGTGAGTTTCGCGGCATTCCGACTTCGATGCCCCGGTTGCCGAAATTCAGTTGCCTTTGAATTTCGGGTGATCCCTCTTGAGCATGTATGCTTCTGCTACTTGTTCTACATCACACTTCCTTCCGCAAACGGCGAAACGCTTTGACTCGGTGAGTTTCGCGGCATTCCGACTTCGATGCCCCGGTTGCCGAAATTCAGTTGCCTTTGAATTTCGGGTGATCCCTCTTGAGCATGTATGCTTCTGCTACTTGTTCTACATCACACTTCCTTCCGCAAACGGCGAAACGCTTTGACTCGGTGAGTTTCGCGGCATTCCGACTTCGATGCCCCGGTTGCCGAAATTCAGTTGCCTTTGAATTTCGGGTGATCCCTCTTGAGCATGTATGCTTCTGCTACTTGTTCTACATCACACTTCTTCCGCAAACGGCGAAACGCTTTGACTCGGTGAGTTTCGCGGCATTCCGACTTCGATGCCCCGGTTGCCGAAATTCAGTTGCCTTTGAATTTCGGGTGATCCCTCTTGAGCATGTATGCTTCTGCTACTTGTTCTACATCACACTTCCTTCCGCAAACGGCGAAACGCTTTGACTCGGTGAGTTTCGCGGCATTCCGACTTCGATGCCCCGGTTGCCGAAATTCAGTTGCCTTTGAATTTCGGGTGATCCCTCTTGAGCATGTATGCTTCTGCTACTTGTTCTACATCACACTTCCTTCCGCAAACGGCGAAACGCTTTGACTCGGTGAGTTTCGCGGCATTCCGACTTCGATGCCCCGGTTGCCGAAATTCAGTTGCCTTTGAATTTCGGGTGATCCCTCTTGAGCATGTATGCTTCTGCTACTTGTTCTACATCACACTTCTTCCGCAAACGGCGAAACGCTTTGACTCGGTGAGTTTCGCGGCATTCCGACTTCGATGCCCCGGTTGCCGAAATTCAGTTGCCTTTGAATTTCGGGTGATCCCTCTTGAGCATGTATGCTTCTGCTACTTGTTCTACATCACACTTCTTCCGCAAACGGCGAAACGCTTTGACTCGGTGAGTTTCGCGGCATTCCGACTTCGATGCCCCGGTTGCCGAAATTCAGTTGCCTTTGAATTTCGGGTGATCCCTCTTGAGCATGTATGCTTCTGCTACTTGTTCTACATCACACTTCCTTCCGCAAACGGCGAAACGCTTTGACTCGGTGAGTTTCGCGGCATTCCGACTTCGATGCCCCGGTTGCCGAAATTCAGTTGCCTTTGAATTTCGGGTGATCCCTCTTGAGCATGTATGCTTCTGCTACTTGTTCTACATCACACTTCCTTCCGCAAACGGCGAAACGCTTTGACTCGGTGAGTTTCGCGGCATTCCGACTTCGATGCCCCGGTTGCCGAAATTCAGTTGCCTTTGAATTTCGGGTGATCCCTCTTGAGCATGTATGCTTCTGCTACTTGTTCTACATCACACTTCCTTCCGCAAACGGCGAAACGCTTTGACTCGGTGAGTTTCGCGGCATTCCGACTTCGATGCCCCGGTTGCCGAAATTCAGTTGCCTTTGAATTTCGGGTGATCCCTCTTGAGCATGTATGCTTCTGCTACTTGTTCTACATCACACTTCCTTCCGCAAACGGCGAAACGCTTTGACTCGGTGAGTTTCGCGGCATTCCGACTTCGATGCCCCGGTTGCCGAAATTCAGTTGCCTTTGAATTTCGGGTGATCCCTCTTGAGCATGTATGCTTCTGCTACTTGTTCTACATCACACTTCCTTCCGCAAACGGCGAAACGCTTTGACTCGGTGAGTTTCGCGGCATTCCGACTTCGATGCCCCGGTTGCCGAAATTCAGTTGCCTTTGAATTTCGGGTGATCCCTCTTGAGCATGTATGCTTCTGCTACTTGTTCTACATCACACTTCTTCCGCAAACGGCGAAACGCTTTGACTCGGTGAGTTTCGCGGCATTCCGACTTCGATGCCCCGGTTGCCGAAATTCAGTTGCCTTTGAATTTCGGGTGATCCCTCTTGAGCATGTATGCTTCTGCTACTTGTTCTACATCACACTTCTTCCGCAAACGGCGAAACGCTTTGACTCGGTGAGTTTCGCGGCATTCCGACTTCGATGCCCCGGTTGCCGAAATTCAGTTGCCTTTGAATTTCGGGTGATCCCTCTTGAGCATGTATGCTTCTGCTACTTGTTCTACATCACACTTCTTCCGCAAACGGCGAAACGCTTTGACTCGGTGAGTTTCGCGGCATTCCGACTTCGATGCCCCGGTTGCCGAAATTCAGTTGCCTTTGAATTTCGGGTGATCCCTCTTGAGCATGTATGCTTCTGCTACTTGTTCTACATCACACTTCCTTCCGCAAACGGCGAAACGCTTTGACTCGGTGAGTTTCGCGGCATTCCGACTTCGATGCCCCGGTTGCCGAAATTCAGTTGCCTTTGAATTTCGGGTGATCCCTCTTGAGCATGTATGCTTCTGCTACTTGTTCTACATCACACTTCTTCCGCAAACGGCGAAACGCTTTGACTCGGTGAGTTTCGCGGCATTCCGACTTCGATGCCCCGGTTGCCGAAATTCAGTTGCCTTTGAATTTCGGGTGATCCCTCTTGAGCATGTATGCTTCTGCTACTTGTTCTACATCACACTTCCTTCCGCAAACGGCGAAACGCTTTGACTCGGTGAGTTTCGCGGCATTCCGACTTCGATGCCCCGGTTGCCGAAATTCAGTTGCCTTTGAATTTCGGGTGATCCCTCTTGAGCATGTATGCTTCTGCTACTTGTTCTACATCACACTTCTTCCGCAAACGGCGAAACGCTTTGACTCGGTGAGTTTCGCGGCATTCCGACTTCGATGCCCCGGTTGCCGAAATTCAGTTGCCTTTGAATTTCGGGTGATCCCTCTTGAGCATGTATGCTTCTGCTACTTGTTCTACATCACACTTCTTCCGCAAACGGCGAAACGCTTTGACTCGGTGAGTTTCGCGGCATTCCGACTTCGATGCCCCGGTTGCCGAAATTCAGTTGCCTTTGAATTTCGGGTGATCCCTCTTGAGCATGTATGCTTCTGCTACTTGTTCTACATCACACTTCTTCCGCAAACGGCGAAACGCTTTGACTCGGTGAGTTTCGCGGCATTCCGACTTCGATGCCCCGGTTGCCGAAATTCAGTTGCCTTTGAATTTCGGGTGATCCCTCTTGAGCATGTATGCTTCTGCTACTTGTTCTACATCACACTTCCTTCCGCAAACGGCGAAACGCTT
This sequence comes from Populus alba x Populus x berolinensis, assembly GCA_029228515.1. Taxonomy (NCBI): domain Eukaryota; kingdom Viridiplantae; phylum Streptophyta; class Magnoliopsida; order Malpighiales; family Salicaceae; genus Populus; species Populus alba x Populus x berolinensis. Next base: position 30,622,791 of record CM055350.1, on the reverse strand, counting down.
TGACTCGGTGAGTTTCGCGGCATTCCGACTTCGATGCCCCGGTTGCCGAAATTCAGTTGCCTTTGAATTTCGGGTGATCCCTCTTGAGCATGTATGCTTCTGCTACTTGTTCTACATCACACTTCTTCCGCAAACGGCGAAACGCTTTGACTCGGTGAGTTTCGCGGCATTCCGACTTCGATGCCCCGGTTGCCGAAATTCAGTTGCCTTTGAATTTCGGGTGATCCCTCTTGAGCATGTATGCTTCTGCTACTTGTTCTACATCACACTTCTTCCGCAAACGGCGAAACGCTTTGACTCGGTGAGTTTCGCGGCATTCCGACTTCGATGCCCCGGTTGCCGAAATTCAGTTGCCTTTGAATTTCGGGTGATCCCTCTTGAGCATGTATGCTTCTGCTACTTGTTCTACATCACACTTCCTTCCGCAAACGGCGAAACGCTTTGACTCGGTGAGTTTCGCGGCATTCCGACTTCGATGCCCCGGTTGCCGAAATTCAGTTGCCTTTGAATTTCGGGTGATCCCTCTTGAGCATGTATGCTTCTGCTACTTGTTCTACATCACACTTCCTTCCGCAAACGGCGAAACGCTTTGACTCGGTGAGTTTCGCGGCATTCCGACTTCGATGCCCCGGTTGCCGAAATTCAGTTGCCTTTGAATTTCGGGTGATCCCTCTTGAGCATGTATGCTTCTGCTACTTGTTCTACATCACACTTCTTCCGCAAACGGCGAAACGCTTTGACTCGGTGAGTTTCGCGGCATTCCGACTTCGATGCCCCGGTTGCCGAAATTCAGTTGCCTTTGAATTTCGGGTGATCCCTCTTGAGCATGTATGCTTCTGCTACTTGTTCTACATCACACTTCCTTCCGCAAACGGCGAAACGCTTTGACTCGGTGAGTTTCGCGGCATTCCGACTTCGATGCCCCGGTTGCCGAAATTCAGTTGCCTTTGAATTTCGGGTGATCCCTCTTGAGCATGTATGCTTCTGCTACTTGTTCTACATCACACTTCTTCCGCAAACGGCGAAACGCTTTGACTCGGTGAGTTTCGCGGCATTCCGACTTCGATGCCCCGGTTGCCGAAATTCAGTTGCCTTTGAATTTCGGGTGATCCCTCTTGAGCATGTATGCTTCTGCTACTTGTTCTACATCACACTTCTTCCGCAAACGGCGAAACGCTTTGACTCGGTGAGTTTCGCGGCATTCCGACTTCGATGCCCCGGTTGCCGAAATTCAGTTGCCTTTGAATTTCGGGTGATCCCTCTTGAGCATGTATGCTTCTGCTACTTGTTCTACATCACACTTCCTTCCGCAAACGGCGAAACGCTTTGACTCGGTGAGTTTCGCGGCATTCCGACTTCGATGCCCCGGTTGCCGAAATTCAGTTGCCTTTGAATTTCGGGTGATCCCTCTTGAGCATGTATGCTTCTGCTACTTGTTCTACATCACACTTCTTCCGCAAACGGCGAAACGCTTTGACTCGGTGAGTTTCGCGGCATTCCGACTTCGATGCCCCGGTTGCCGAAATTCAGTTGCCTTTGAATTTCGGGTGATCCCTCTTGAGCATGTATGCTTCTGCTACTTGTTCTACATCACACTTCTTCCGCAAACGGCGAAACGCTTTGACTCGGTGAGTTTCGCGGCATTCCGACTTCGATGCCCCGGTTGCCGAAATTCAGTTGCCTTTGAATTTCGGGTGATCCCTCTTGAGCATGTATGCTTCTGCTACTTGTTCTACATCACACTTCTTCCGCAAACGGCGAAACGCTTTGACTCGGTGAGTTTCGCGGCATTCCGACTTCGATGCCCCGGTTGCCGAAATTCAGTTGCCTTTGAATTTCGGGTGATCCCTCTTGAGCATGTATGCTTCTGCTACTTGTTCTACATCACACTTCTTCCGCAAACGGCGAAACGCTTTGACTCGGTGAGTTTCGCGGCATTCCGACTTCGATGCCCCGGTTGCCGAAATTCAGTTGCCTTTGAATTTCGGGTGATCCCTCTTGAGCATGTATGCTTCTGCTACTTGTTCTACATCACACTTCCTTCCGCAAACGGCGAAACGCTTTGACTCGGTGAGTTTCGCGGCATTCCGACTTCGATGCCCCGGTTGCCGAAATTCAGTTGCCTTTGAATTTCGGGTGATCCCTCTTGAGCATGTATGCTTCTGCTACTTGTTCTACATCACACTTCTTCCGCAAACGGCGAAACGCTTTGACTCGGTGAGTTTCGCGGCATTCCGACTTCGATGCCCCGGTTGCCGAAATTCAGTTGCCTTTGAATTTCGGGTGATCCCTCTTGAGCATGTATGCTTCTGCTACTTGTTCTACATCACACTTCCTTCCGCAAACGGCGAAACGCTTTGACTCGGTGAGTTTCGCGGCATTCCGACTTCGATGCCCCGGTTGCCGAAATTCAGTTGCCTTTGAATTTCGGGTGATCCCTCTTGAGCATGTATGCTTCTGCTACTTGTTCTACATCACACTTCTTCCGCAAACGGCGAAACGCTTTGACTCGGTGAGTTTCGCGGCATTCCGACTTCGATGCCCCGGTTGCCGAAATTCAGTTGCCTTTGAATTTCGGGTGATCCCTCTTGAGCATGTATGCTTCTGCTACTTGTTCTACATCACACTTCCTTCCGCAAACGGCGAAACGCTTTGACTCGGTGAGTTTCGCGGCATTCCGACTTCGATGCCCCGGTTGCCGAAATTCAGTTGCCTTTGAATTTCGGGTGATCCCTCTTGAGCATGTATGCTTCTGCTACTTGTTCTACATCACACTTCTTCCGCAAACGGCGAAACGCTTTGACTCGGTGAGTTTCGCGGCATTCCGACTTCGATGCCCCGGTTGCCGAAATTCAGTTGCCTTTGAATTTCGGGTGATCCCTCTTGAGCATGTATGCTTCTGCTACTTGTTCTACATCACACTTCTTCCGCAAACGGCGAAACGCTTTGACTCGGTGAGTTTCGCGGCATTCCGACTTCGATGCCCCGGTTGCCGAAATTCAGTTGCCTTTGAATTTCGGGTGATCCCTCTTGAGCATGTATGCTTCTGCTACTTGTTCTACATCACACTTCTTCCGCAAACGGCGAAACGCTTTGACTCGGTGAGTTTCGCGGCATTCCGACTTCGATGCCCCGGTTGCCGAAATTCAGTTGCCTTTGAATTTCGGGTGATCCCTCTTGAGCATGTATGCTTCTGCTACTTGTTCTACATCACACTTCCTTCCGCAAACGGCGAAACGCTTTGACTCGGTGAGTTTCGCGGCATTCCGACTTCGATGCCCCGGTTGCCGAAATTCAGTTGCCTTTGAATTTCGGGTGATCCCTCTTGAGCATGTATGCTTCTGCTACTTGTTCTACATCACACTTCTTCCGCAAACGGCGAAACGCTTTGACTCGGTGAGTTTCGCGGCATTCCGACTTCGATGCCCCGGTTGCCGAAATTCAGTTGCCTTTGAATTTCGGGTGATCCCTCTTGAGCATGTATGCTTCTGCTACTTGTTCTACATCACACTTCTTCCGCAAACGGCGAAACGCTTTGACTCGGTGAGTTTCGCGGCATTCCGACTTCGATGCCCCGGTTGCCGAAATTCAGTTGCCTTTGAATTTCGGGTGATCCCTCTTGAGCATGTATGCTTCTGCTACTTGTTCTACATCACACTTCCTTCCGCAAACGGCGAAACGCTTTGACTCGGTGAGTTTCGCGGCATTCCGACTTCGATGCCCCGGTTGCCGAAATTCAGTTGCCTTTGAATTTCGGGTGATCCCTCTTGAGCATGTATGCTTCTGCTACTTGTTCTACATCACACTTCCTTCCGCAAACGGCGAAACGCTTTGACTCGGTGAGTTTCGCGGCATTCCGACTTCGATGCCCCGGTTGCCGAAATTCAGTTGCCTTTGAATTTCGGGTGATCCCTCTTGAGCATGTATGCTTCTGCTACTTGTTCTACATCACACTTCCTTCCGCAAACGGCGAAACGCTTTGACTCGGTGAGTTTCGCGGCATTCCGACTTCGATGCCCCGGTTGCCGAAATTCAGTTGCCTTTGAATTTCGGGTGATCCCTCTTGAGCATGTATGCTTCTGCTACTTGTTCTACATCACACTTCCTTCCGCAAACGGCGAAACGCTTTGACTCGGTGAGTTTCGCGGCATTCCGACTTCGATGCCCCGGTTGCCGAAATTCAGTTGCCTTTGAATTTCGGGTGATCCCTCTTGAGCATGTATGCTTCTGCTACTTGTTCTACATCACACTTCCTTCCGCAAACGGCGAAACGCTTTGACTCGGTGAGTTTCGCGGCATTCCGACTTCGATGCCCCGGTTGCCGAAATTCAGTTGCCTTTGAATTTCGGGTGATCCCTCTTGAGCATGTATGCTTCTGCTACTTGTTCTACATCACACTTCCTTCCGCAAACGGCGAAACGCTTTGACTCGGTGAGTTTCGCGGCATTCCGACTTCGATGCCCCGGTTGCCGAAATTCAGTTGCCTTTGAATTTCGGGTGATCCCTCTTGAGCATGTATGCTTCTGCTACTTGTTCTACATCACACTTCCTTCCGCAAACGGCGAAACGCTTTGACTCGGTGAGTTTCGCGGCATTCCGACTTCGATGCCCCGGTTGCCGAAATTCAGTTGCCTTTGAATTTCGGGTGATCCCTCTTGAGCATGTATGCTTCTGCTACTTGTTCTACATCACACTTCCTTCCGCAAACGGCGAAACGCTTTGACTCGGTGAGTTTCGCGGCATTCCGACTTCGATGCCCCGGTTGCCGAAATTCAGTTGCCTTTGAATTTCGGGTGATCCCTCTTGAGCATGTATGCTTCTGCTACTTGTTCTACATCACACTTCTTCCGCAAACGGCGAAACGCTTTGACTCGGTGAGTTTCGCGGCATTCCGACTTCGATGCCCCGGTTGCCGAAATTCAGTTGCCTTTGAATTTCGGGTGATCCCTCTTGAGCATGTATGCTTCTGCTACTTGTTCTACATCACACTTCTTCCGCAAACGGCGAAACGCTTTGACTCGGTGAGTTTCGCGGCATTCCGACTTCGATGCCCCGGTTGCCGAAATTCAGTTGCCTTTGAATTTCGGGTGATCCCTCTTGAGCATGTATGCTTCTGCTACTTGTTCTACATCACACTTCCTTCCGCAAACGGCGAAACGCTTTGACTCGGTGAGTTTCGCGGCATTCCGACTTCGATGCCCCGGTTGCCGAAATTCAGTTGCCTTTGAATTTCGGGTGATCCCTCTTGAGCATGTATGCTTCTGCTACTTGTTCTACATCACACTTCCTTCCGCAAACGGCGAAACGCTTTGACTCGGTGAGTTTCGCGGCATTCCGACTTCGATGCCCCGGTTGCCGAAATTCAGTTGCCTTTGAATTTCGGGTGATCCCTCTTGAGCATGTATGCTTCTGCTACTTGTTCTACATCACACTTCCTTCCGCAAACGGCGAAACGCTTTGACTCGGTGAGTTTCGCGGCATTCCGACTTCGATGCCCCGGTTGCCGAAATTCAGTTGCCTTTGAATTTCGGGTGATCCCTCTTGAGCATGTATGCTTCTGCTACTTGTTCTACATCACACTTCTTCCGCAAACGGCGAAACGCTTTGACTCGGTGAGTTTCGCGGCATTCCGACTTCGATGCCCCGGTTGCCGAAATTCAGTTGCCTTTGAATTTCGGGTGATCCCTCTTGAGCATGTATGCTTCTGCTACTTGTTCTACATCACACTTCCTTCCGCAAACGGCGAAACGCTTTGACTCGGTGAGTTTCGCGGCATTCCGACTTCGATGCCCCGGTTGCCGAAATTCAGTTGCCTTTGAATTTCGGGTGATCCCTCTTGAGCATGTATGCTTCTGCTACTTGTTCTACATCACACTTCCTTCCGCAAACGGCGAAACGCTTTGACTCGGTGAGTTTCGCGGCATTCCGACTTCGATGCCCCGGTTGCCGAAATTCAGTTGCCTTTGAATTTCGGGTGATCCCTCTTGAGCATGTATGCTTCTGCTACTTGTTCTACATCACACTTCCTTCCGCAAACGGCGAAACGCTTTGACTCGGTGAGTTTCGCGGCATTCCGACTTCGATGCCCCGGTTGCCGAAATTCAGTTGCCTTTGAATTTCGGGTGATCCCTCTTGAGCATGTATGCTTCTGCTACTTGTTCTACATCACACTTCCTTCCGCAAACGGCGAAACGCTTTGACTCGGTGAGTTTCGCGGCATTCCGACTTCGATGCCCCGGTTGCCGAAATTCAGTTGCCTTTGAATTTCGGGTGATCCCTCTTGAGCATGTATGCTTCTGCTACTTGTTCTACATCACACTTCCTTCCGCAAACGGCGAAACGCTTTGACTCGGTGAGTTTCGCGGCATTCCGACTTCGATGCCCCGGTTGCCGAAATTCAGTTGCCTTTGAATTTCGGGTGATCCCTCTTGAGCATGTATGCTTCTGCTACTTGTTCTACATCACACTTCCTTCCGCAAACGGCGAAACGCTTTGACTCGGTGAGTTTCGCGGCATTCCGACTTCGATGCCCCGGTTGCCGAAATTCAGTTGCCTTTGAATTTCGGGTGATCCCTCTTGAGCATGTATGCTTCTGCTACTTGTTCTACATCACACTTCCTTCCGCAAACGGCGAAACGCTTTGACTCGGTGAGTTTCGCGGCATTCCGACTTCGATGCCCCGGTTGCCGAAATTCAGTTGCCTTTGAATTTCGGGTGATCCCTCTTGAGCATGTATGCTTCTGCTACTTGTTCTACATCACACTTCTTCCGCAAACGGCGAAACGCTTTGACTCGGTGAGTTTCGCGGCATTCCGACTTCGATGCCCCGGTTGCCGAAATTCAGTTGCCTTTGAATTTCGGGTGATCCCTCTTGAGCATGTATGCTTCTGCTACTTGTTCTACATCACACTTCTTCCGCAAACGGCGAAACGCTTTGACTCGGTGAGTTTCGCGGCATTCCGACTTCGATGCCCCGGTTGCCGAAATTCAGTTGCCTTTGAATTTCGGGTGATCCCTCTTGAGCATGTATGCTTCTGCTACTTGTTCTACATCACACTTCCTTCCGCAAACGGCGAAACGCTTTGACTCGGTGAGTTTCGCGGCATTCCGACTTCGATGCCCCGGTTGCCGAAATTCAGTTGCCTTTGAATTTCGGGTGATCCCTCTTGAGCATGTATGCTTCTGCTACTTGTTCTACATCACACTTCTTCCGCAAACGGCGAAACGCTTTGACTCGGTGAGTTTCGCGGCATTCCGACTTCGATGCCCCGGTTGCCGAAATTCAGTTGCCTTTGAATTTCGGGTGATCCCTCTTGAGCATGTATGCTTCTGCTACTTGTTCTACATCACACTTCCTTCCGCAAACGGCGAAACGCTTTGACTCGGTGAGTTTCGCGGCATTCCGACTTCGATGCCCCGGTTGCCGAAATTCAGTTGCCTTTGAATTTCGGGTGATCCCTCTTGAGCATGTATGCTTCTGCTACTTGTTCTACATCACACTTCTTCCGCAAACGGCGAAACGCTTTGACTCGGTGAGTTTCGCGGCATTCCGACTTCGATGCCCCGGTTGCCGAAATTCAGTTGCCTTTGAATTTCGGGTGATCCCTCTTGAGCATGTATGCTTCTGCTACTTGTTCTACATCACACTTCCTTCCGCAAACGGCGAAACGCTTTGACTCGGTGAGTTTCGCGGCATTCCGACTTCGATGCCCCGGTTGCCGAAATTCAGTTGCCTTTGAATTTCGGGTGATCCCTCTTGAGCATGTATGCTTCTGCTACTTGTTCTACATCACACTTCCTTCCGCAAACGGCGAAACGCTTTGACTCGGTGAGTTTCGCGGCATTCCGACTTCGATGCCCCGGTTGCCGAAATTCAGTTGCCTTTGAATTTCGGGTGATCCCTCTTGAGCATGTATGCTTCTGCTACTTGTTCTACATCACACTTCTTCCGCAAACGGCGAAACGCTTTGACTCGGTGAGTTTCGCGGCATTCCGACTTCGATGCCCCGGTTGCCGAAATTCAGTTGCCTTTGAATTTCGGGTGATCCCTCTTGAGCATGTATGCTTCTGCTACTTGTTCTACATCACACTTCCTTCCGCAAACGGCGAAACGCTTTGACTCGGTGAGTTTCGCGGCATTCCGACTTCGATGCCCCGGTTGCCGAAATTCAGTTGCCTTTGAATTTCGGGTGATCCCTCTTGAGCATGTATGCTTCTGCTACTTGTTCTACATCACACTTCCTTCCGCAAACGGCGAAACGCTTTGACTCGGTGAGTTTCGCGGCATTCCGACTTCGATGCCCCGGTTGCCGAAATTCAGTTGCCTTTGAATTTCGGGTGATCCCTCTTGAGCATGTATGCTTCTGCTACTTGTTCTACATCACACTTCTTCCGCAAACGGCGAAACGCTTTGACTCGGTGAGTTTCGCGGCATTCCGACTTCGATGCCCCGGTTGCCGAAATTCAGTTGCCTTTGAATTTCGGGTGATCCCTCTTGAGCATGTATGCTTCTGCTACTTGTTCTACATCACACTTCCTTCGCAAACGGCGAAACGCTTTGACTCGGTGAGTTTCGCGGCATTCCGACTTCGATGCCCCGGTTGCCGAAATTCAGTTGCCTTTGAATTTCGGGTGATCCCTCTTGAGCATGTATGCTTCTGCTACTTGTTCTACATCACACTTCCTTCCGCAAACGGCGAAACGCTTTGACTCGGTGAGTTTCGCGGCATTCCGACTTCGATGCCCCGGTTGCCGAAATTCAGTTGCCTTTGAATTTCGGGTGATCCCTCTTGAGCATGTATGCTTCTGCTACTTGTTCTACATCACACTTCCTTCCGCAAACGGCGAAACGCTTTGACTCGGTGAGTTTCGCGGCATTCCGACTTCGATGCCCCGGTTGCCGAAATTCAGTTGCCTTTGAATTTCGGGTGATCCCTCTTGAGCATGTATGCTTCTGCTACTTGTTCTACATCACACTTCCTTCCGCAAACGGCGAAACGCTTTGACTCGGTGAGTTTCGCGGCATTCCGACTTCGATGCCCCGGTTGCCGAAATTCAGTTGCCTTTGAATTTCGGGTGATCCCTCTTGAGCATGTATGCTTCTGCTACTTGTTCTACATCACACTTCTTCCGCAAACGGCGAAACGCTTTGACTCGGTGAGTTTCGCGGCATTCCGACTTCGATGCCCCGGTTGCCGAAATTCAGTTGCCTTTGAATTTCGGGTGATCCCTCTTGAGCATGTATGCTTCTGCTACTTGTTCTACATCACACTTCCTTCCGCAAACGGCGAAACGCTTTGACTCGGTGAGTTTCGCGGCATTCCGACTTCGATGCCCCGGTTGCCGAAATTCAGTTGCCTTTGAATTTCGGGTGATCCCTCTTGAGCATGTATGCTTCTGCTACTTGTTCTACATCACACTTCCTTCCGCAAACGGCGAAACGCTTTGACTCGGTGAGTTTCGCGGCATTCCGACTTCGATGCCCCGGTTGCCGAAATTCAGTTGCCTTTGAATTTCGGGTGATCCCTCTTGAGCATGTATGCTTCTGCTACTTGTTCTACATCACACTTCTTCCGCAAACGGCGAAACGCTTTGACTCGGTGAGTTTCGCGGCATTCCGACTTCGATGCCCCGGTTGCCGAAATTCAGTTGCCTTTGAATTTCGGGTGATCCCTCTTGAGCATGTATGCTTCTGCTACTTGTTCTACATCACACTTCCTTCCGCAAACGGCGAAACGCTTTGACTCGGTGAGTTTCGCGGCATTCCGACTTCGATGCCCCGGTTGCCGAAATTCAGTTGCCTTTGAATTTCGGGTGATCCCTCTTGAGCATGTATGCTTCTGCTACTTGTTCTACATCACACTTCCTTCCGCAAACGGCGAAACGCTTTGACTCGGTGAGTTTCGCGGCATTCCGACTTCGATGCCCCGGTTGCCGAAATTCAGTTGCCTTTGAATTTCGGGTGATCCCTCTTGAGCATGTATGCTTCTGCTACTTGTTCTACATCACACTTCCTTCCGCAAACGGCGAAACGCTTTGACTCGGTGAGTTTCGCGGCATTCCGACTTCGATGCCCCGGTTGCCGAAATTCAGTTGCCTTTGAATTTCGGGTGATCCCTCTTGAGCATGTATGCTTCTGCTACTTGTTCTACATCACACTTCTTCCGCAAACGGCGAAACGCTTTGACTCGGTGAGTTTCGCGGCATTCCGACTTCGATGCCCCGGTTGCCGAAATTCAGTTGCCTTTGAATTTCGGGTGATCCCTCTTGAGCATGTATGCTTCTGCTACTTGTTCTACATCACACTTCTTTCCGCAAACGGCGAAACGCTTTGACTCGGTGAGTTTCGCGGCATTCCGACTTCGATGCCCCGGTTGCCGAAATTCAGTTGCCTTTGAATTTCGGGTGATCCCTCTTGAGCATGTATGCTTCTGCTACTTGTTCTACATCACACTTCTTCCGCAAACGGCGAAACGCTTTGACTCGGTGAGTTTCGCGGCATTCCGACTTCGATGCCCCGGTTGCCGAAATTCAGTTGCCTTTGAATTTCGGGTGATCCCTCTTGAGCATGTATGCTTCTGCTACTTGTTCTACATCACACTTCTTCCGCAAACGGCGAAACGCTTTGACTCGGTGAGTTTCGCGGCATTCCGACTTCGATGCCCCGGTTGCCGAAATTCAGTTGCCTTTGAATTTCGGGTGATCCCTCTTGAGCATGTATGCTTCTGCTACTTGTTCTACATCACACTTCTTCCGCAAACGGCGAAACGCTTTGACTCGGTGAGTTTCGCGGCATTCCGACTTCGATGCCCCGGTTGCCGAAATTCAGTTGCCTTTGAATTTCGGGTGATCCCTCTTGAGCATGTATGCTTCTGCTACTTGTTCTACATCACACTTCCTTCCGCAAACGGCGAAACGCTTTGACTCGGTGAGTTTCGCGGCATTCCGACTTCGATGCCCCGGTTGCCGAAATTCAGTTGCCTTTGAATTTCGGGTGATCCCTCTTGAGCATGTATGCTTCTGCTACTTGTTCTACATCACACTTCCTTCCGCAAACGGCGAAACGCTTTGACTCGGTGAGTTTCGCGGCATTCCGACTTCGATGCCCCGGTTGCCGAAATTCAGTTGCCTTTGAATTTCGGGTGATCCCTCTTGAGCATGTATGCTTCTGCTACTTGTTCTACATCACACTTCCTTCCGCAAACGGCGAAACGCTTTGACTCGGTGAGTTTCGCGGCATTCCGACTTCGATGCCCCGGTTGCCGAAATTCAGTTGCCTTTGAATTTCGGGTGATCCCTCTTGAGCATGTATGCTTCTGCTACTTGTTCTACATCACACTTCCTTCCGCAAACGGCGAAACGCTTTGACTCGGTGAGTTTCGCGGCATTCCGACTTCGATGCCCCCCGAAATTCAGTTGCCTTTGAATTTCGGGTGATCCCTCTTGAGCATGTATGCTTCTGCTACTTGTTCTACATCACTTCTTCCGCAAAAAACGCTTTGACTCGGTGAGTTTCGCGGCATTCCGACTTCGATGCCCCGGTTGCCGAAATTCAGTTGCCTTTGAATTTCGGGTGATCCCTCTTGAGCATGTATGCTTCTGCTACTTGTTCTACATCACACTTCTTCCGCAAACGGCGAAACGCTTTGACTCGGTGAGTTTCGCGGCATTCCGACTTCGATGCCCCGGTTGCCGAAATTCAGTTGCCTTTGAATTTCGGGTGATCCCTCTTGAGCATGTATGCTTCTGCTACTTGTTCTACATCACACTTCCTTCCGCAAACGGCGAAACGCTTTGACTCGGTGAGTTTCGCGGCATTCCGACTTCGATGCCCCGGTTGCCGAAATTCAGTTGCCTTTGAATTTCGGGTGATCCCTCTTGAGCATGTATGCTTCTGCTACTTGTTCTACATCACACTTCTTCCGCAAACGGCGAAACGCTTTGACTCGGTGAGTTTCGCGGCATTCCGACTTCGATGCCCCGGTTGCCGAAATTCAGTTGCCTTTGAATTTCGGGTGATCCCTCTTGAGCATGTATGCTTCTGCTACTTGTTCTACATCACACTTCCTTCCGCAAACGGCGAAACGCTTTGACTCGGTGAGTTTCGCGGCATTCCGACTTCGATGCCCCGGTTGCCGAAATTCAGTTGCCTTTGAATTTCGGGTGATCCCTCTTGAGCATGTATGCTTCTGCTACTTGTTCTACATCACACTTCCTTCCGCAAACGGCGAAACGCTTTGACTCGGTGAGTTTCGCGGCATTCCGACTTCGATGCCCCGGTTGCCGAAATTCAGTTGCCTTTGAATTTCGGGTGATCCCTCTTGAGCATGTATGCTTCTGCTACTTGTTCTACATCACACTTCTTCCGCAAACGGCGAAACGCTTTGACTCGGTGAGTTTCGCGGCATTCCGACTTCGATGCCCCGGTTGCCGAAATTCAGTTGCCTTTGAATTTCGGGTGATCCCTCTTGAGCATGTATGCTTCTGCTACTTGTTCTACATCACACTTCCTTCCGCAAACGGCGAAACGCTTTGACTCGGTGAGTTTCGCGGCATTCCGACTTCGATGCCCCGGTTGCCGAAATTCAGTTGCCTTTGAATTTCGGGTGATCCCTCTTGAGCATGTATGCTTCTGCTACTTGTTCTACATCACACTTCTTCCGCAAACGGCGAAACGCTTTGACTCGGTGAGTTTCGCGGCATTCCGACTTCGATGCCCCGGTTGCCGAAATTCAGTTGCCTTTGAATTTCGGGTGATCCCTCTTGAGCATGTATGCTTCTGCTACTTGTTCTACATCACACTTCTTCCGCAAACGGCGAAACGCTTTGACTCGGTGAGTTTCGCGGCATTCCGACTTCGATGCCCCGGTTGCCGAAATTCAGTTGCCTTTGAATTTCGGGTGATCCCTCTTGAGCATGTATGCTTCTGCTACTTGTTCTACATCACACTTCCTTCCGCAAACGGCGAAACGCTTTGACTCGGTGAGTTTCGCGGCATTCCGACTTCGATGCCCCGGTTGCCGAAATTCAGTTGCCTTTGAATTTCGGGTGATCCCTCTTGAGCATGTATGCTTCTGCTACTTGTTCTACATCACACTTCTTCCGCAAACGGCGAAACGCTTTGACTCGGTGAGTTTCGCGGCATTCCGACTTCGATGCCCCGGTTGCCGAAATTCAGTTGCCTTTGAATTTCGGGTGATCCCTCTTGAGCATGTATGCTTCTGCTACTTGTTCTACATCACACTTCTTCCGCAAACGGCGAAACGCTTTGACTCGGTGAGTTTCGCGGCATTCCGACTTCGATGCCCCGGTTGCCGAAATTCAGTTGCCTTTGAATTTCGGGTGATCCCTCTTGAGCATGTATGCTTCTGCTACTTGTTCTACATCACACTTCCTTCCGCAAACGGCGAAACGCTTTGACTCGGTGAGTTTCGCGGCATTCCGACTTCGATGCCCCGGTTGCCGAAATTCAGTTGCCTTTGAATTTCGGGTGATCCCTCTTGAGCATGTATGCTTCTGCTACTTGTTCTACATCACACTTCCTTCCGCAAACGGCGAAACGCTTTGACTCGGTGAGTTTCGCGGCATTCCGACTTCGATGCCCCGGTTGCCGAAATTCAGTTGCCTTTGAATTTCGGGTGATCCCTCTTGAGCATGTATGCTTCTGCTACTTGTTCTACATCACACTTCCTTCCGCAAACGGCGAAACGCTTTGACTCGGTGAGTTTCGCGGCATTCCGACTTCGATGCCCCGGTTGCCGAAATTCAGTTGCCTTTGAATTTCGGGTGATCCCTCTTGAGCATGTATGCTTCTGCTACTTGTTCTACATCACACTTCTTCCGCAAACGGCGAAACGCTTTGACTCGGTGAGTTTCGCGGCATTCCGACTTCGATGCCCCGGTTGCCGAAATTCAGTTGCCTTTGAATTTCGGGTGATCCCTCTTGAGCATGTATGCTTCTGCTACTTGTTCTACATCACACTTCTTCCGCAAACGGCGAAACGCTTTGACTCGGTGAGTTTCGCGGCATTCCGACTTCGATGCCCCGGTTGCCGAAATTCAGTTGCCTTTGAATTTCGGGTGATCCCTCTTGAGCATGTATGCTTCTGCTACTTGTTCTACATCACACTTCTTCCGCAAACGCGAAACGCTTTGACTCGGTGAGTTTCGCGGCATTCCGACTTCGATGCCCCGGTTGCCGAAATTCAGTTGCCTTTGAATTTCGGGTGATCCCTCTTGAGCATGTATGCTTCTGCTACTTGTTCTACATCACACTTCCTTCCGCAAACGGCGAAACGCTTTGACTCGGTGAGTTTCGCGGCATTCCGACTTCGATGCCCCGGTTGCCGAAATTCAGTTGCCTTTGAATTTCGGGTGATCCCTCTTGAGCATGTATGCTTCTGCTACTTGTTCTACATCACACTTCCTTCCGCAAACGGCGAAACGCTTTGACTCGGTGAGTTTCGCGGCATTCCGACTTCGATGCCCCGGTTGCCGAAATTCAGTTGCCTTTGAATTTCGGGTGATCCCTCTTGAGCATGTATGCTTCTGCTACTTGTTCTACATCACACTTCCTTCCGCAAACGGCGAAACGCTTTGACTCGGTGAGTTTCGCGGCATTCCGACTTCGATGCCCCGGTTGCCGAAATTCAGTTGCCTTTGAATTTCGGGTGATCCCTCTTGAGCATGTATGCTTCTGCTACTTGTTCTACATCACACTTCCTTCCGCAAACGGCGAAACGCTTTGACTCGGTGAGTTTCGCGGCATTCCGACTTCGATGCCCCGGTTGCCGAAATTCAGTTGCCTTTGAATTTCGGGTGATCCCTCTTGAGCATGTATGCTTCTGCTACTTGTTCTACATCACACTTCCTTCCGCAAACGGCGAAACGCTTTGACTCGGTGAGTTTCGCGGCATTCCGACTTCGATGCCCCGGTTGCCGAAATTCAGTTGCCTTTGAATTTCGGGTGATCCCTCTTGAGCATGTATGCTTCTGCTACTTGTTCTACATCACACTTCTTCCGCAAACGGCGAAACGCTTTGACTCGGTGAGTTTCGCGGCATTCCGACTTCGATGCCCCGGTTGCCGAAATTCAGTTGCCTTTGAATTTCGGGTGATCCCTCTTGAGCATGTATGCTTCTGCTACTTGTTCTACATCACACTTCCTTCCGCAAACGGCGAAACGCTTTGACTCGGTGAGTTTCGCGGCATTCCGACTTCGATGCCCCGGTTGCCGAAATTCAGTTGCCTTTGAATTTCGGGTGATCCCTCTTGAGCATGTATGCTTCTGCTACTTGTTCTACATCACACTTCCTTCCGCAAAAGCGAAACGCTTTGACTCGGTGAGTTTCGCGGCATTCCGACTTCGATGCCCCGGTTGCCGAAATTCAGTTGCCTTTGAATTTCGGGTGATCCCTCTTGAGCATGTATGCTTCTGCTACTTGTTCTACATCACACTTCTTCCGCAAACGGCGAAACGCTTTGACTCGGTGAGTTTCGCGGCATTCCGACTTCGATGCCCCGGTTGCCGAAATTCAGTTGCCTTTGAATTTCGGGTGATCCCTCTTGAGCATGTATGCTTCTGCTACTTGTTCTACATCACACTTCCTTCCGCAAACGGCGAAACGCTTTGACTCGGTGAGTTTCGCGGCATTCCGACTTCGATGCCCCGGTTGCCGAAATTCAGTTGCCTTTGAATTTCGGGTGATCCCTCTTGAGCATGTATGCTTCTGCTACTTGTTCTACATCACACTTCCTTCCGCAAACGGCGAAACGCTTTGACTCGGTGAGTTTCGCGGCATTCCGACTTCGATGCCCCGGTTGCCGAAATTCAGTTGCCTTTGAATTTCGGGTGATCCCTCTTGAGCATGTATGCTTCTGCTACTTGTTCTACATCAGACTTCCTTCCGCAAACGGCGAAACGCTTTGACTCGGTGAGTTTCGCGGCATTCCGACTTCGATGCCCCGGTTGCCGAAATTCAGTTGCCTTTGAATTTCGGGTGATCCCTCTTGAGCATGTATGCTTCTGCTACTTGTTCTACATCACACTTCCTTCCGCAAACGGCGAAACGCTTTGACTCGGTGAGTTTCGCGGCATTCCGACTTCGATGCCCCGGTTGCCGAAATTCAGTTGCCTTTGAATTTCGGGTGATCCCTCTTGAGCATGTATGCTTCTGCTACTTGTTCTACATCACACTTCTTCCGCAAACGGCGAAACGCTTTGACTCGGTGAGTTTCGCGGCATTCCGACTTCGATGCCCGGTTGCCGAAATTCAGTTGCCTTTGAATTTCGGGTGATCCCTCTTGAGCATGTATGCTTCTGCTACTTGTTCTACATCAGACTTCCTTCCGCAAACGGCGAAACGCTTTGACTCGGTGAGTTTCGCGGCATTCCGACTTCGATGCCCGGTTGCCGAAATTCAGTTGCCTTTGAATTTCGGGTGATCCCTCTTGAGCATGTATGCTTCTGCTACTTGTTCTACATCACACTTCTTCCGCAAACGGCGAAACGCTTTGACTCGGTGAGTTTCGCGGCATTCCGACTTCGATGCCCCGGTTGCCGAAATTCAGTTGCCTTTGAATTTCGGGTGATCCCTCTTGAGCATGTATGCTTCTGCTACTTGTTCTACATCAGACTTCCTTCCGCAAACGGCGAAACGCTTTGACTCGGTGAGTTTCGCGGCATTCCGACTTCGATGCCCCGTTGCCGAAATTCAGTTGCCTTTGAATTTCGGGTGATCCCTCTTGAGCATGTATGCTTCTGCTACTTGTTCTACATCAGACTTCTTCCGCAAACGGCGAAACGCTTTGACTCGGTGAGTTTCGCGGCATTCCGACTTCGATGCCCCGGTTGCCGAAATTCAGTTGCCTTTGAATTTCGGGTGATCCCTCTTGAGCATGTATGCTTCTGCTACTTGTTCTACATCAGACTTCTTCCGCAAACGGCGAAACGCTTTGACTCGGTGAGTTTCGCGGCATTCCGACTTCGATGCCCCGGTTGCCGAAATTCAGTTGCCTTTGAATTTCGGGTGATCCCTCTTGAGCATGTATGCTTCTGCTACTTGTTCTACATCAGACTTCCTTCCGCAAACGGCGAAACGCTTTGACTCGGTGAGTTTCGCGGCATTCCGACTTCGATGCCCGGTTGCCGAAATTCAGTTGCCTTTGAATTTCGGGTGATCCCTCTTGAGCATGTATGCTTCTGCTACTTGTTCTACATCACACTTCCTTCCGCAAACGGCGAAACGCTTTGACTCGGTGAGTTTCACGGCATTCCGACTACGATGCCCCGGTTGCCGAAATTCAGTTGCCTTTGAATTTCGGGTGATCCCTCTTGAGCATGTATGCTTGTGCTACTTGTTCTACATCACACTTCCTTCCGCAAACGGCCAAACGCTTTGACTCGGTGAGTTTCGCGGCATTCTGACTTAGATGCCCCGATTGCCGAAATTCAGTTGCCTTTGAATTTCGGGTGATCCCTCTTGAGCATGTATGCTTCTGCTACTTGTTCTACATCACACTTCCTTCCGCAAACGGCGAAACGCTTTGACTCGGTGAGTTTCACGGCATTCCGACTTCGATGCCCCGGTTGCCGAAATTCAGTTGCCTTTGAATTTCGGGTTATCCCTCTTCAACATGTATGCTTCTGCTACTTGTTCTACATCACACTTCCTTCCGCAAACGCAATTTCACGGCATTCCGACTACGATGCCCCGGTTGCCGAAATTCAGTTGCCTTTGAATTTCGGGTGATCCCTCTTGAGCATGTATGCTTCTGCTACTTGTTCTCCATCACACTTCCTTCTGCAAACGTCGAAACGCTTTGACTCGGTGAGTTTCACGGCATTCCGACTACGATGCCCCGGTTGCCGAAATTCAGTTGCCTTTGAATTTCGGGTGATCCCTCTTGAGCATGTATGCTTCTGCTACTTGTTCTACATCACACTTCCTTCCGCAAACGGCGAAACGCTTTGACTCGGTGAGTTTCGCGGCATTCCGACTTCGATGCCCGGTTGCCGAAATTCAGTTGCCTTTGAATTTCGGGTGATCCCTCTTGAGCATGTATGCTTCTGCTACTTGTTCTACATCACACTTCTTCCGCAAACGGCGAAACGCTTTGACTCGGTGAGTTTCGCGGCATTCCGACTTCGATGCCCCGGTTGCCGAAATTCAGTTGCCTTTGAATTTCGGGTGATCCCTCTTGAGCATGTATGCTTCTGCTACTTGTTCTACATCAGACTTCCTTCCGCAAACGGCGAAACGCTTTGACTCGGTGAGTTTCGCGGCATTCCGACTTCGATGCCCGGTTGCCGAAATTCAGTTGCCTTTGAATTTCGGGTGATCCCTCTTGAGCATGTATGCTTCTGCTACTTGTTCTACATCACACTTCCTTCCGCAAACGGCGAAACGCTTTGACTCGGTGAGTTTCGCGGCATTCCGACTTCGATGCCCCGGTTGCCGAAATTCAGTTGCCTTTGAATTTCGGGTGATCCCTCTTGAGCATGTATGCTTCTGCTACTTGTTCTACATCACACTTCCTTCCCAAAACGGCGAAACGCTTTGACTCGGTGAGTTTCGCGGCATTCCGACTTCGATGCCCGGTTGCCGAAATTCAGTTGCCTTTGAATTTCGGGTGATCCCTCTTGAGCATGTATGCTTCTGCTACTTGTTCTACATCACACTTCCTTCCGCAAACGGCGAAACGCTTTGACTCGGTGAGTTTCGCGGCATTCCGACTTCGATGCCCCGGTTGCCGAAATTCAGTTGCCTTTGAATTTCGGGTGATCCCTCTTGAGCATGTATGCTTCTGCTACTTGTTCTACATCACACTTCCTTCCGCAAACGGCGAAACGCTTTGACTCGGTGAGTTTCGCGGCATTCCGACTTCGATGCCCCGGTTGCCGAAATTCAGTTGCCTTTGAATTTCGGGTGATCCCTCTTGAGCATGTATGCTTCTGCTACTTGTTCTACATCAGACTTCTTCCGCAAACGGCGAAACGCTTTGACTCGGTGAGTTTCGCGGCATTCCGACTTCGATGCCCGGTTGCCGAAATTCAGTTGCCTTTGAATTTCGGGTGATCCTCTTGAGCATGTATGCTTCTGCTACTTGTTCTACATCACACTTCCTTCCGCAAAGCGAAACGCTTTGACTCGGTGAGTTTCGCGGCATTCCGACTTCGATGCCGGTTGCCGAAATTCAGTTGCCTTTGAATTTCGGGTGATCCCTCTTGAGCATGTATGCTTCTGCTACTTGTTCTACATCACACTTCCTTCCCAAAAGGCGAAACGCTTTGACTCGGTGAGTTTCGCGGCATTCCGACTTCGATGCCCCGGTTGCCGAAATTCAGTTGCCTTTGAATTTCGGGTGATCCCTCTTGAGCATGTATGCTTCTGCTACTTGTTCTACACCACACTTCCTTCTGCAAAGAGCGTAACGCTTTGACTCGGTGAGTTTCACGGCATTCCGACATCGATGCCCCGGTTGCCGAAATTCAGTCGCCTTTGAATTTCGGGTGATCCCTCTAGAGGCTGTATGCTTCTACGACTTGTTCTACATCAGACTTTCTTCCACAAACGGCGAAACACTTTGATTCGGTGAGTTTCGCGGCGTTCCGCCTTCGATGACCCGGTTGCCGAAATTCAGTCGCCTTTAAATTTCGGGTGATGCCTCTTGAGCATGTATGCTTCTGCGACTTGTTCTACATCACACTTCCTACCACAAACAGCGAAACTCTTTGACTCGGTGAGTTTCGCGGTATTCCGACTTCGATGCCCTGGTTGCCGAATTCAGTTGCCTTTGAATTTCGGGTGATCCCTCTTGAGCATGTATGCTTCTGCTACTTGTTCTACACCATACTTCCTTCCGCAAAGGGCGTAACGCTTTGACTCGGTGAGTTTCCCGGCTTTCCGACTTCAATGCCTCAGTTGCCAAAATTCAGTCGCCTTTGAATTTCGGGTGATCCCTCTTGAGCATGTATGCTTCTGCGACTTGTTCTACATCACACTTCCTACCGCAAACAGCGAAACGCTTTGACTCGGTGAGTTTCGCGGTATTCCGACTTCGATGCCCCGGTTCCGAAATTCAGTTGCCTTTGAATTTCGGGTGATCCCTCTTGAGCATGTATGCTTCTGCTACTTGTTCTACATCACACTTCCTTCCGCAAACGGCGAAACGCTTTGACTCGGTGAGTTTCGCGGCATTCCGACTTCGATGCCCCGGTTGCCGAAATTCAGTTGCCTTTGAATTTCGGGTGATCCCTCTTGAGCATGTATGCTTCTGCTACTTGTTCTACATCACACTTCCTTCCGCAAACGGCGAAACGCTTTGACTCGGTTTTTTTTTTTC
>CM055350.1:30574811-30602348 GCA_029228515.1 Populus alba x Populus x berolinensis | reverse complement strand
CTCTTGAGCATGTATGCTTCTGCTACTTGTTCTACATCACACTTCCTTCCGCAAACGGCGAAACGCTTTGACTCGGTGAGTTTCGCGGCATTCCGACTTCGATGCCCCGGTTGCCGAAATTCAGTTGCCTTTGAATTTCGGGTGATCCCTCTTGAGCATGTATGCTTCTGCTACTTGTTCTACATCACACTTCTTCCGCAAACGGCGAAACGCTTTGACTCGGTGAGTTTCGCGGCATTCCGACTTCGATGCCCCGGTTGCCGAAATTCAGTTGCCTTTGAATTTCGGGTGATCCCTCTTGAGCATGTATGCTTCTGCTACTTGTTCTACATCACACTTCTTCCGCAAACGGCGAAAACGCTTTGACTCGGTGAGTTTCGCGGCATTCCGACTTCGATGCCCCGGTTGCCGAAATTCAGTTGCCTTTGAATTTCGGGTGATCCCTCTTGAGCATGTATGCTTCTGCTACTTGTTCTACATCACATTCTTCCGCAAAAACGCGAAACGCTTTGACTCGGTGAGTTTCGCGGCATTCCGACTTCGATGCCCCGGTTGCCGAAATTCAGTTGCCTTTGAATTTCGGGTGATCCCTCTTGAGCATGTATGCTTCTGCTACTTGTTCTACATCAACTTCTTCCGCAAATGGGAAACGCTTTGACTCGGTGAGTTTCGCGGCATTCCGACTTCGATGCCCCGGTTGCCGAAATTCAGTTGCCTTTGAATTTCGGGTGATCCCTCTTGAGCATGTATGCTTCTGCTACTTGTTCTACATCACACTTCTTCCGCAAATGCGAAACGCTTTGACTCGGTGAGTTTCGCATGCATTCCGACTTCGATGCCCCTTGTGCCGAAATTCAGTTGCCTTTGAATTTCGGGTGATCCCTCTTGAGCATGTATGCTTCTGCTACTTGTTCTACATCACACTTCCTTCCGCAAACGGCGAAACGCTTTGACTCGGTGAGTTTCGCGGCATTCCGACTTCGATGCCCGGTTGCCGAAATTCAGTTGCCTTTGAATTTCGGGTGATCCCTCTTGAGCATGTATGCTTCTGCTACTTGTTCTACACATCACTTCTTCCGCAAACGGCGAAACGCTTTGACTCGGTGAGTTTCGGCATTCCGACTTCGATGCCCCGGTTGCCGAAATTCAGTTGCCTTTGAATTTCGGGTGATCCCTCTTGAGCATGTATGCTTCTGCTACTTGTTCTACATCACACTTCCTTCCGCAAACGGCGAAACGCTTTGACTCGGTGAGTTTCGCGGCATTCCGACTTCGATGCCCGGTTGCCGAAATTCAGTTGCCTTTGAATTTCGGGTGATCCCTCTTGAGCATGTATGCTTCTGCTACTTGTTCTACATCACACTTCCTTCCGCAAAACGGCGAAACGCTTTGACTCGGTGAGTTTCGCGGCATTCCGACTTCGATGCCCCGGTTGCCGAAATTCAGTTGCCTTTGAATTTCGGGTGATCCCTCTTGAGCATGTATGCTTCTGCTACTTGTTCTACATCACACTTCCTTCCGCAAACGGCGAAACGCTTTGACTCGGTGAGTTTCGCGGCATTCCGACTTCGATGCCCCGGTTGCCGAAATTCAGTTGCCTTTGAATTTCGGGTGATCCCTCTTGAGCATGTATGCTTCTGCTACTTGTAGATGTACTTGTTCTTCTACATCACACTTCCTTCCGCAAACGGCGAAACGCTTTGACTCGGTGAGTTTCGCGGCATTCCGACTTCGATGCCCCGGTTGCCGAAATTCAGTTGCCTTTGAATTTCGGGTGATCCCTCTTGAGCATGTATGCTTCTGCTACTTGTTCTACATCAGACTTCTTCCGCAAACGGCGAAACGCTTTGACTCGGTGAGTTTCGCGGCATTCCGACTTCGATGCCCCGGTTGCCGAAATTCAGTTGCCTTTGAATTTCGGGTGATCCCTCTTGAGCATGTATGCTTCTGCTACTTGTTCTACATCACACTTCCTTCGCAAACGGCGAAACGCTTTGACTCGGTGAGTTTCGCGGCATTCCGACTTCGATGCCCCGGTTGCCGAAATTCAGTTGCCTTTGAATTTCGGGTGATCCCTCTTGAGCATGTATGCTTCTGCTACTTGTTCTACATCACACTTTCTTCCGCAAACGGCGAAACGCTTTGACTCGGTGAGTTTCGCGGCATTCCGACTTCGATGCCCGGTTGCCGAAATTCAGTTGCCTTTGAATTTCGGGTGATCCTCTTGAGCATGTATGCTTCTGCTACTTGTTCTACATCACACTTCCTTCCGCAAAGGCGAAACGCTTTGACTCGGTGAGTTTCGCGGCATTCCGACTTCGATGCCCGGTTGCCGAAATTCAGTTGCCTTTGAATTTCGGGTGATCCCTCTTGAGCATGTATGCTTCTGCTACTTGTTCTACATCACACTTCTTCCGCAAACGGCGAAACGCTTTGACTCGGTGAGTTTCGCGGCATTCCGACTTCGATGCCCCGGTTGCCGAAATTCAGTTGCCTTTGAATTTCGGGTGATCCCTCTTGAGCATGTATGCTTCTGCTACTTGTTCTACATCACACTTCCTTCCGCAAACGGCGAAACGCTTTGACTCGGTGAGTTTCGCGGCATTCCGACTTCGATGCCCCGGTTGCCGAAATTCAGTTGCCTTTGAATTTCGGGTGATCCCTCTTGAGCATGTATGCTTCTGCTACTTGTTCTACATCACACTTCTTCCGCAAAGCGAAACGCTTTGACTCGGTGAGTTTCGCGGCATTCCGACTTCGATGCCCCGGTTGCCGAAATTCAGTTGCCTTTGAATTTCGGGTGATCCCTGACTTGAGCATGTATGCTTCTGCTACTTGTTCTACATCACACTTCTCTCCGCAAACGGCGAAACGCTTTGACTCGGTGAGTTTCGCGGCATTCCGACTTCGATGCCCGGTTGCCGAAATTCAGTTGCCTTTGAATTTCGGGTGATCCCTCTTGAGCATGTATGCTTCTGCTACTTGTTCTACATCACCTTCTTCCGCAAACGGCGAAAGGCTTTGACTCGGTGAGTTTCGCGGTATTCCGACTTCGATGCCCCGGTTGCAGAAATTCAGTTGCCTTTGAATTTCGGGTGATCCCTCTTGAGCATGTATGCTTCTACTACTTGTTCTACATCACACTTCTTCCGCAAATGGCCAAACGCTTTGACTCGGTGAGTTTCGCGGCATTCCGACTTCGATGCCCCGGTTGCCCAAACTCAGTTGCCTTTGAATTTCGGGTGATACCCCTTGAGCATGTATGCTTCTGGTACTTGTTCTACATCACACTTCCTTCCGCAAACACCGAAACGCTTTGACTCGGTGAGTTTCGCGGCATTCTAACTTCGATGCCCTGGTTGCCAAAATTCATTTGCCTTTTAATTTCGGGTCATCCCTCTTGAGCATGTATGCTTCTGCTACTTGTTCTACATCACACTTCCTTCCGCAAACGGCGAAACGCTTTGACTCGGTGAGTTTCGCGGCATTCCGACTTCGATGCCCGGTTGCCGAAATTCAGTTGCCTTTGAATTTCGGGTGATCCCTCTTGAGCATGTATGCTTCTGCTACTTGTTCTACATCACACTTCTTCCGCAAACGGCGAAACGCTTTGACTCGGTGAGTTTCGCGGCATTCCGACTTCGATGCCCCGGTTGCCGAAATTCAGTTGCCTTTGAATTTCGGGTGATCCCTCTTGAGCATGTATGCTTCTGCTACTTGTTCTACATCACACTTCCTTCCGCAAACGGCGAAACGCTTTGACTCGGTGAGTTCGCGGCATTCCGACTTCGATGCCCCGGTTGCCGAAATTCAGTTGCCTTTGAATTTCGGGTGATCCCTCTTGAGCATGTATGCTTCTGCTACTTGTTCTACATCACACTTCTTCCGCAAACGGCGAAACGCTTTGACTCGGTGAGTTTCGCGCATTCCGACTTCGATGCCCCGGTTGCCGAAATTCAGTTGCCTTTGAATTTCGGGTGATCCCTCTTGAGCATGTATGCTTCTGCTACTTGTTCTACATCACACTTCCTTCCGCAAAGGGAAACGCTTTGACTCGGTGAGTTTCGCGGCATTCCGACTTCGATGCCCCGGTTGCCGAAATTCAGTTGCCTTTGAATTTCGGGTGATCCCTCTTGAGCATGTATGCTTCTGCTACTTGTTCTACATCACACTTCCTTCCGCAAATGGCGAAACGCTTTGACTCGGTGAGTTTCGCGGCATTCCGACTTCGATGCCCCGGTTGCCGAAATTCAGTTGCCTTTGAATTTCGGGTGATCCCTCTAGAGCATGTATGCTTCTGCTACTTGTTCTACATCACACTTCCTTCCGCAAATGGCGAAACGCTTTGACTCGGTGAGTTTCGCGGCATTCCGACTTGGATGCCCCGGTTGCCGAAATTCAGTTGCCTTTGAATTTCGGGTGATCCCTCTAGAGCATGTATTGTTCTGCTACTTGTTTACATCACACTTCCTTCTGCAAATGGCGAAACGCTTTGACTCGGTGAGTTTCGCGGCATTCTGACTTCGATGCCCCGGTTGCCGAAATTCAGTTGCCTTTGAATTTCGGGTGATCCCTCTTGAGCATGTATTGTTCTGCTACTTGTTCTACAGCACACTTCCTTCCGCAAATGGCGAAACGCTTTGACTCGGTGAGTTTCGCGGCATTCCGACTTCGATGCCCCCGTTGCCGAAATTCAGTTGCCTTTGAATTTCGGGTGATCCCTCTTGAGCATGTATTGTTCTGCAACTTGTTCTACATCACACTTCCTTCCGCAAATGGCGAAACGCTTTGACTCGGTGAGTTTCGCGGCAATCCGACATGGATGCCCCGGTTGCCGAAATTCAGTTGCCTATGAATTTCGGGTGATCCCTCTTGAGCATGTATGCTTCTGCTACTTGTTCTACATCACACTTCCTTTCGCTAACGGCGAAACGCTTTGACTCGGTGAGTTTCGCGGCATTCCGACTTCGATGCCCCGGTTGCCGAAATTCAGTTGCCTTTGAATTTCGGGTGATCCCTCTTGAGCATGTATGCTTCTGCTACTTGTTCTACATCACACTTCCTTCCGCAAACGGCGAAACGCTTTGACTCGGTGAGTTTCGCGGCATTCCGACTTCGATGCCCCGGTTGCCGAAATTCAGTTGCCTTTGAATTTCGGGTGATCCCTCTTGAGCATGTATGCTTCTGCTACTTGTTCTACATCACACTTCTTCCGCAAACGGCGAAACGCTTTGACTCGGTGAGTTTCGCGGCATTCCGACTTCGATGCCCGGTTGCCGAAATTCAGTTGCCTTTGAATTTCGGGTGATCCCTCTTGAGCATGTATGCTTCTGCTACTTGTTCTACATCACACTTCCTTCCGCAAACGGCGATACGCTTTGACTCGGTGAGTTTCGCGGCATTCCGACTTCGATGCCCCGGTTGCCGAAATTCAGTTGCCTTTGAATTTCGGGTGATCCCTCTTGAGCATGTATGCTTCTGCTACTTGTCCTACATCACACTTCCTTCCGCAAACAGCGAAACGCTTCGACTCGGTGAGTTTCACGGCATTCCGACTTCGATGCCCCGGTTGCCGAAATTCAGTTGCCTTTGAATTTCGGGTGATCCCTCTTGAGCATGTAAGCTTCTGCTACTTGTTCTACATCACTTTCTTCCGCAAAGGAAAACGCTTTGACTCGGTGAGTTTCGCGGCATTCCGACTTCGATGCCCGGTTGCCGAAATTCAGTTGCATTTGAATTTCGGGTGAACCCTCTTGAGCATGTATGCTTCTGCTACTTGTTCTACGTCACACTTCGTTCCGCAAACGGCGAAACGCTTTGACTCGGTGAGTTTCGCGGCATTCCGACTTCGATGCCCCGGATGCCGAAATTCGGTTGCCTTTGAATTTCAGGCGATCCCTCTTGAGCATGTATGCTTCTGGTCCCTGTTCTACATCATACTTCTTCCGCAAACGGCGAAACGCTTTGACTCGGTGAGTTTCGCGGCATTCCGACTTCGATGCCCCCGATGCCGAAATTCAGTTGGCTTTGAATTTCGGGTGATGCCTCTTGAGCATGTATGCTTCTGCTACTTGTTCTACATCACACTTCCTTCCGCAAACGGCGAAACGCTTTGACTCGGTGAAGTTTCTTGCTGGCATTCCGACCTTTGATGCCCCCGGTTGCCCGGAAATCAAGTTCTCCTTTTGAATTTCGGCAGTGAGCCCTCTTGAGCATGTATCGCTTCTGATAATAGTTCTACATCACACTTCGTTCCGCACACAAGAAAAACGCTTTGACTCGGACTTTGTGTTTTCACGGCCATTCCGATCCTTCGATGCCCCGGAAATTGCCGGAAATGCAGTTGCCTTTGGAATTTCGGATTACTACCTCCTTGAGCATGTATGATTCGGCTACTTGTTCTACATTCAACACTTCCTTCCGCAAACGGCGAATCGCTTTGACTCGAGTTGAGGTTCTCGGCATTCCGACTTCGATTGCCCCGGTAGCCGAAATTCAGTTGCCTTTGTAGTTTCGGGTGATGTTCCTCTGGAGCATTATATGCTTCTGCTACTTGTTCTACATCACACTTCCTTCCACAAACGGCGAAACGCTTTGACTAGGGGAGTGGTGGGGACATTTCCGAATTCGGAGGGCCACGGTGTTGCCGAAATTCATGTTTCCTTTGAATTTTGGTGGCGTTTGAGCCCTCTTGAGCATGTATGCACTTCTGATACTTGTTCTACTTCACACTTCCTTCTGCAAAACATCGAAACGCTTTGACTCGGTGTGTTTCACGACATTTCCGACTTCGATGCCCAGGTTACCCGAAATTCAGTTGCCTTTTTGAATTTCGGGTTATCCCTCTCTTGAGCATGTATGATTCTGCTACTTGTTCTTAATCACATCCCCCCCCCCCCCCCTCCCCCCCCCCCCCTCCACCCCCCACCCCCCCCCCCCTCCCCCCGCCCCACTACCCCCCCCCTCCCCAAACGGCGCAACGCATTGACTCCGTGAGTTTCGCAGATTTCCGACTTCGATTGCCCCGATTCCTGAAATTCAGTTGCCTCTGAATTTCGAGAGATCCTTCTTGAGCATGTATGCTTCTGCTACTTGTTTCTACATCACACTTCCTTCCGCAAACGGCGCGAAAACGCTTTGAATCGCTCTTTTTACGGTTGAGTTTTGCGGCATTCCGACTTTGATGCCCCGAGTTGCCGACAATTCAGTTTCCTTTGAATTTCGGATGAGCCCTCTTGAGCATGTATGCTTCTGGTACTTGTTCTACATCACACTTCTTTCCGCACACAACGAAACACTTTGACTCGGTGTGTTGCCACGGCATTCCGACTTCGATGCCCCGATTGCCGAAATTTAGTTGCCTTTGAATTTCGGTTAATCCCTCTTGAGCATGTATCGATTCTTGCTACTTGTTCTACATCACACTTCCTTCCGCAAACGGCGAAACGCTTTGACTCGGTGAGTTTCGCGGCATTCCGACTTCGATGCCCCGGTTGCCGAAATTCAGTTGCCTTTGAGTTTCGGGTGATCCCTCTTGAGCATGTATGCTTCTGCTACTTGTTCTACATCACACTTCCTTCCACAAACGGCGAAACGCTTTGACTAGGTGAGTTTTGGGACATTCCGACTTCGAGGCCCCGGTTGCCGAAATTCAGTTTCCTTTGAATTTCGGGTGAGCCCTCTTGAGCATGTATGCTTCTGCTACTTGTTCTACATCACACTTCCTTCCGCAAACAACGAAACGCTTTGACTCGGTGTGTTTCACGGCATTCCGACTTCGATGCCCCGGTTGCCGAAATTCAGTTGCCTTTGAATTTCGGGTTATCCCTCTTGAGCATGTATGATTCTGCTACTTGTTCTACATCACACTTCCTTCCGCAAACGGCGAAACGCTTTGACTCCGTGAGTTTCGCAGCATTCCGACTTCGATGCCCCGATTTCCGAAATTCAGTTGCCTCTGAATTTCGAGAGATCCCTCTTGAGCATGTATGCTTCTGCTACTTGTTCTACATCACACTTCCTTCCGCAAACGGCGAAACGCTTTCACTCGATGAGTTTTGCGGCATTCCGACTTCGATGCCCCTGTTGCCGAAATTCAGTTGCCTTTGAATTTCAGGTTATCCCTCTTGAGCATGTATGCTTCTGCTAATTGTTCTACATCTCACTTCCTTCGCAAACGGCGAAACGCTTTGCCTCGGTGAGTTTCACGGCATTCCGAATTCGATGCCCATTGCCGAAATTCAGTTTGCCTTCTGAATTTCGAGTGATCCCTCTTGCGCATGTATGCTTCTGCTACTTGTTCTACATCACACTTCCTTCCGCAAATAACGAAACGCTTTGACTTTTCGGTGAGTTACGCGGCATTCCGACTTTCCATGCCCCGCTTGCCGAAATTCAGTTGCCTTTCAATTTCGGGATATCCCTCTTGAAGCATGTAAGATTTTGCTACATGTTCTACATCACACATTTCCTACCGCAAACAGCGAAACGCTTTGCCTCGGTGCGTTTCGCGGCATTCCGACTACGAGGCCCCCCGGTTGCCGCAATTCAGTTTCCTTTGAATTTCGGTGTGCGCCCTCTTGTGCATGTATTGCTTCTGCTACTTGTTCTACATCACACTTCCTTCCAGCAAACAACCGAAACTCTTTGACTCGATGTGTTTCATGCCATTCCGACATCGATTGCCCCGGTTGCCGAAATTCAGTTGCCTTTGAATTTCGGGTGATCCCTCTTGAGCATGTATGCTTCTGCTACTTGTTCTACATCACACTTCTTCCGCAAACAGCGAAACGCTTTGACTCGGTGAGTTTCGCGGCATTCCGACTTCGATGCCCCGGTTGCCGAAATTCAGTTGCCTTTGAATTTCGGGTGATCCCTCTTGAGCATGTATGCTTCTGCTACTTGTTCTACATCAGACTTCCTTCCGCAAACGGCGAAACGCTTTGACTCGGTGAGTTTCGCGGCATTCCGACTTCGATGCCCCGGTTGCCGAAATTCAGTTGCCTTTGAATTTCGGGTGATCCCTCTTGAGCATGTATGCTTCTGCTACTTGTTCTACATCACACTTCTTCCGCAAACGGCGAAACGCTTTGACTCGGTGAGTTTCGCGGCATTCCGACTTCGATGCCCCGGTTGCCGAAATTCAGTTGCCTTTGAATTTCGGGTGATCCCTCTTGAGCATGTATGCTTCTGCTACTTGTTCTACATCACACTTCCTTCCGCAAACGGCGAAACGCTTTGACTCGGTGAGTTTCGCGGCATTCCGACTTCGATGCCCCGGTTGCCGAAATTCAGTTGCCTTTGAATTTCGGGTGATCCCTCTTGAGCATGTATGCTTCTGCTACTTGTTCTACATCACACTTCCTTCCGCAAACGGCGAAACGCTTTGACTCGGTGAGTTTCGCGGCATTCCGACTTCGATGCCCGGTTGCCGAAATTCAGTTGCCTTTGAATTTCGGGTGATCCCTCTTGAGCATGTATGCTTCTGCTACTTGTTCTACATCAGACTTCTTCCGCAAACGGCGAAACGCTTTGACTCGGTGAGTTTCGCGGCATTCCGACTTCGATGCCCCGGTTGCCGAAATTCAGTTGCCTTTGAATTTCGGGTGATCCCTCTTGAGCATGTATGCTTCTGCTACTTGTTCTACATCACCTTCCTTCCGCAAACGGCGAAACGCTTTGACTCGGTGAGTTTCGCGGCATTCCGACTTCGATGCCCCGTTGCCGAAATTCAGTTGCCTTTGAATTTCGGGTGATCCCTCTTGAGCATGTATGCTTCTGCTACTTGTTCTACATCACACTTCCTTCCGCAAACGGCGAAACGCTTTGACTCGGTGAGTTTCGCGGCATTCCGACTTCGATGCCCGGTTGCCGAAATTCAGTTGCCTTTGAATTTCGGGTGATCCCTCTTGAGCATGTATGCTTCTGCTACTTGTTCTACATCACACTTCTTCCGCAAAGGGAAACGCTTTGACTCGGTGAGTTTCGCGGCATTCCGACTTCGATGCCCCGGTTGCCGAAATTCAGTTGCCTTTGAATTTCGGGTGATCCCTCTTGAGCATGTATGCTTCTGCTACTTGTTCTACATCACAGACTTCCTTCCGCAAACGGCGAAACGCTTTGACTCGATGAGTTTCGTGGTATTCCAACTTCGATGCCCCGGTTGCCGAAATTTAGTTGCCCTTGAAATTTGGGTGATCCCTCTTCAGCATGTATGCTTCTGCTACTTGTTCTACATATCACTTCCTTCCGCAACGGCGAAACGCTTTGACTCGGTGAGTTTCGCGGCATTCCGACTTCGATGCCCGGTTGCCGAAATTCAGTTGCCTTTGAATTTCGGGTGATCCCTCTTGAGCATGTATGCTTCTGCTACTTGTTCTACATCAGACTTGCTTCCGCAAACGGCGAAACGCTTTGACTCAGAGAGTTTCGCGGCGTTCCGCCTTCGATGCCCGGTTGCCGAAATTCAGTTGCCTTTGAATTTCGGGTGATCCCTCTTGAGCATGTATGCTTCTGCTACTTGTTCTACATCAGACTTCTTCCGCAAACGGCGAAACGCTTTGACTCGGTGAGTTTCGCGGCATTCCGACTTCGATGCCCCGGTTGCCGAAATTCAGTTGCCTTTGAATTTCGGGTGATCCCTCTTGAGCATGTATGCTTCTGCTACTTGTTCTACATCACACTTCTTCCGCAAACGGCGAAACGCTTTGACTCGGTGAGTTTCGCGGCATTCCGACTTCGATGCCCCGGTTGCCGAAATTCAGTTGCCTTTGAATTTCGGGTGATCCCTCTTGAGCATGTATGCTTCTGCTACTTGTTCTACATCAGACTTCCTTCCGCAAACGGCGAAACGCTTTGACTCGGTGAGTTTCGCGGCATTCCGACTTCGATGCCCGGTTGCCGAAATTCAGTTGCCTTTGAATTTCGGGTGATCCCTCTTGAGCATGTATGCTTCTGCTACTTGTTCTACATCAGACTTCTTCCGCAAACGGCGAAACGCTTTGACTCGGTGAGTTTCGCGGCATTCCGACTTCGATGCCCCGGTTGCCGAAATTCAGTTGCCTTTGAATTTCGGGTGATCCCTCTTGAGCATGTATGCTTCTGCTACTTGTTCTACATCACACTTCCTTCCGCAAACGGCGAAACGCTTTGACTCGGTGAGTTTCGCGGCATTCCGACTTCGATGCCCCGGTTGCCGAAATTCAGTTGCCTTTGAATTTCGGGTGATCCCTCTTGAGCATGTATGCTTCTGCTACTTGTTCTACATCACACTTCCTTCCGCAAACGGCGAAACGCTTTGACTCGGTGAGTTTCGCGGCATTCCGACTTCGATGCCCGGTTGCCGAAATTCAGTTGCCTTTGAATTTCGGGTGATCCCTCTTGAGCATGTATGCTTCTGCTACTTGTTCTACATCAGACTTCCTTCCGCAAACGGCGAAACGCTTTGACTCGGTGAGTTTCGCGGCATTCCGACTTCGATGCCCCGGTTGCCGAAATTCAGTTGCCTTTGAATTTCGGGTGATCCCTCTTGAGCATGTATGCTTCTGCTACTTGTTCTACATCAGACTTCTTCCGCAAACGGCGAAACGCTTTGACTCGGTGAGTTTCGCGGCATTCCGACTTCGATGCCCCGGTTGCCGAAATTCAGTTGCCTTTGAATTTCGGGTGATCCCTCTTGAGCATGTATGCTTCTGCTACTTGTTCTACATCAGACTTCTTCCGCAAACGGCGAAACGCTTTGACTCGGTGAGTTTCGCGGCATTCCGACTTCGATGCCCCGGTTGCCGAAATTCAGTTGCCTTTGAATTTCGGGTGATCCCTCTTGAGCATGTATGCTTCTGCTACTTGTTCTACATCAGACTTCCTTCCGCAAACGGCGAAACGCTTTGACTCGGTGAGTTTCGCGGCATTCCGACTTCGATGCCCCGGTTGCCGAAATTCAGTTGCCTTTGAATTTCGGGTGATCCCTCTTGAGCATGTATGCTTCTGCTACTTGTTCTACATCACACTTCTTCCGCAAACGGCGAAACGCTTTGACTCGGTGAGTTTCGCGGCATTCCGACTTCGATGCCCCGGTTGCCGAAATTCAGTTGCCTTTGAATTTCGGGTGATCCCTCTTGAGCATGTATGCTTCTGCTACTTGTTCTACATCAGACTTCTTCCGCAAACGGCGAAACGCTTTGACTCGGTGAGTTTCGCGGCATTCCGACTTCGATGCCCCGGTTGCCGAAATTCAGTTGCCTTTGAATTTCGGGTGATCCCTCTTGAGCATGTATGCTTCTGCTACTTGTTCTACATCAGACTTCTTCCGCAAACGGCGAAACGCTTTGACTCGGTGAGTTTCGCGGCATTCCGACTTCGATGCCCCGGTTGCCGAAATTCAGTTGCCTTTGAATTTCGGGTGATCCCTCTTGAGCATGTATGCTTCTGCTACTTGTTCTACATCAGACTTCCTTCCGCAAACGGCGAAACGCTTTGACTCGGTGAGTTTCGCGGCATTCCGACTTCGATGCCCGGTTGCCGAAATTCAGTTGCCTTTGAATTTCGGGTGATCCCTCTTGAGCATGTATGCTTCTGCTACTTGTTCTACATCAGACTTCTTCCGCAAACGGCGAAACGCTTTGACTCGGTGAGTTTCGCGGCATTCCGACTTCGATGCCCCGGTTGCCGAAATTCAGTTGCCTTTGAATTTCGGGTGATCCCTCTTGAGCATGTATGCTTCTGCTACTTGTTCTACATCAGACTTCTTCCGCAAACGGCGAAACGCTTTGACTCGGTGAGTTTCGCGGCATTCCGACTTCGATGCCCGGTTGCCGAAATTCAGTTGCCTTTGAATTTCGGGTGATCCCTCTTGAGCATGTATGCTTCTGCTACTTGTTCTACATCAGACTTCCTTCCGCAAACGGCGAAACGCTTTGACTCGGTGAGTTTCGCGGCATTCCGACTTCGATGCCCGGTTGCCGAAATTCAGTTGCCTTTGAATTTCGGGTGATCCCTCTTGAGCATGTATGCTTCTGCTACTTGTTCTACATCAGACTTCTTCCGCAAACGGCGAAACGCTTTGACTCGGTGAGTTTCGCGGCATTCCGACTTCGATGCCCCGGTTGCCGAAATTCAGTTGCCTTTGAATTTCGGGTGATCCCTCTTGAGCATGTATGCTTCTGCTACTTGTTCTACATCAGACTTCTTCCGCAAACGGCGAAACGCTTTGACTCGGTGAGTTTCGCGGCATTCCGACTTCGATGCCCCGGTTGCCGAAATTCAGTTGCCTTTGAATTTCGGGTGATCCCTCTTGAGCATGTATGCTTCTGCTACTTGTTCTACATCAGACTTCTTCCGCAAACGGCGAAACGCTTTGACTCGGTGAGTTTCGCGGCATTCCGACTTCGATGCCCCGGTTGCCGAAATTCAGTTGCCTTTGAATTTCGGGTGATCCCTCTTGAGCATGTATGCTTCTGCTACTTGTTCTACATCAGACTTCTTCCGCAAACGGCGAAACGCTTTGACTCGGTGAGTTTCGCGGCATTCCGACTTCGATGCCCGGTTGCCGAAATTCAGTTGCCTTTGAATTTCGGGTGATCCCTCTTGAGCATGTATGCTTCTGCTACTTGTTCTACATCACACTTCTTCCGCAAACGGCGAAACGCTTTGACTCGGTGAGTTTCGCGGCATTCCGACTTCGATGCCCCGGTTGCCGAAATTCAGTTGCCTTTGAATTTCGGGTGATCCCTCTTGAGCATGTATGCTTCTGCTACTTGTTCTACATCAGACTTCTTCCGCAAACGGCGAAACGCTTTGACTCGGTGAGTTTCGCGGCATTCCGACTTCGATGCCCGGTTGCCGAAATTCAGTTGCCTTTGAATTTCGGGTGATCCCTCTTGAGCATGTATGCTTCTGCTACTTGTTCTACATCAGACTTCTTCCGCAAACGGCGAAACGCTTTGACTCGGTGAGTTTCGCGGCATTCCGACTTCGATGCCCCGGTTGCCGAAATTCAGTTGCCTTTGAATTTCGGGTGATCCCTCTTGAGCATGTATGCTTCTGCTACTTGTTCTACATCAGACTTCTTCCGCAAACGGCGAAACGCTTTGACTCGGTGAGTTTCGCGGCATTCCGACTTCGATGCCCGGTTGCCGAAATTCAGTTGCCTTTGAATTTCGGGTGATCCCTCTTGAGCATGTATGCTTCTGCTACTTGTTCTACATCACACTTCTTCCGCAAACGGCGAAACGCTTTGACTCGGTGAGTTTCGCGGCATTCCGACTTCGATGCCCCGGTTGCCGAAATTCAGTTGCCTTTGAATTTCGGGTGATCCCTCTTGAGCATGTATGCTTCTGCTACTTGTTCTACATCAGACTTCTTCCGCAAACGGCGAAACGCTTTGACTCGGTGAGTTTCGCGGCATTCCGACTTCGATGCCCCGGTTGCCGAAATTCAGTTGCCTTTGAATTTCGGGTGATCCCTCTTGAGCATGTATGCTTCTGCTACTTGTTCTACATCACACTTCTTCCGCAAACGGCGAAACGCTTTGACTCGGTGAGTTTCGCGGCATTCCGACTTCGATGCCCCGGTTGCCGAAATTCAGTTGCCTTTGAATTTCGGGTGATCCCTCTTGAGCATGTATGCTTCTGCTACTTGTTCTACATCACACTTCTTCCGCAAACGGCGAAACGCTTTGACTCGGTGAGTTTCGCGGCATTCCGACTTCGATGCCCCGGTTGCCGAAATTCAGTTGCCTTTGAATTTCGGGTGATCCCTCTTGAGCATGTATGCTTCTGCTACTTGTTCTACATCAGACTTCTTCCGCAAACGGCGAAACGCTTTGACTCGGTGAGTTTCGCGGCATTCCGACTTCGATGCCCCGGTTGCCGAAATTCAGTTGCCTTTGAATTTCGGGTGATCCCTCTTGAGCATGTATGCTTCTGCTACTTGTTCTACATCACACTTCTTCCGCAAACGGCGAAACGCTTTGACTCGGTGAGTTTCGCGGCATTCCGACTTCGATGCCCCGGTTGCCGAAATTCAGTTGCCTTTGAATTTCGGGTGATCCCTCTTGAGCATGTATGCTTCTGCTACTTGTTCTACATCACACTTCTTCCGCAAACGGCGAAACGCTTTGACTCGGTGAGTTTCGCGGCATTCCGACTTCGATGCCCCGGTTGCCGAAATTCAGTTGCCTTTGAATTTCGGGTGATCCCTCTTGAGCATGTATGCTTCTGCTACTTGTTCTACATCAGACTTCCTTCCGCAAACGGCGAAACGCTTTGACTCGGTGAGTTTCGCGGCATTCCGACTTCGATGCCCCGGTTGCCGAAATTCAGTTGCCTTTGAATTTCGGGTGATCCCTCTTGAGCATGTATGCTTCTGCTACTTGTTCTACATCACACTTCTTCCGCAAACGGCGAAACGCTTTGACTCGGTGAGTTTCGCGGCATTCCGACTTCGATGCCCCGGTTGCCGAAATTCAGTTGCCTTTGAATTTCGGGTGATCCCTCTTGAGCATGTATGCTTCTGCTACTTGTTCTACATCAACTTCCTTCCGCAAACGGCGAAACGCTTTGACTCGGTGAGTTTCGCGGCATTCCGACTTCGATGCCCGGTTGCCGAAATTCAGTTGCCTTTGAATTTCGGGTGATCCCTCTTGAGCATGTATGCTTCTGCTACTTGTTCTACATCACACTTCTTCCGCAAACGGCGAAACGCTTTGACTCGGTGAGTTTCGCGGCATTCCGACTTCGATGCCCGGTTGCCGAAATTCAGTTGCCTTTGAATTTCGGGTGATCCCTCTTGAGCATGTATGCTTCTGCTACTTGTTCTACATCACACTTCCTTCCGCAAACGGCGAAACGCTTTGACTCGGTGAGTTTCGCGGCATTCCGACTTCGATGCCCCGGTTGCCGAAATTCAGTTGCCTTTGAATTTCGGGTGATCCCTCTTGAGCATGTATGCTTCTGCTACTTGTTCTACATCACACTTCTTCCGCAAACGGCGAAACGCTTTGACTCGGTGAGTTTCGCGGCATTCCGACTTCGATGCCCCGGTTGCCGAAATTCAGTTGCCTTTGAATTTCGGGTGATCCCTCTTGAGCATGTATGCTTCTGCTACTTGTTCTACATCACACTTCTTCCGCAAACGGCGAAACGCTTTGACTCGGTGAGTTTCGCGGCATTCCGACTTCGATGCCCCGGTTGCCGAAATTCAGTTGCCTTTGAATTTCGGGTGATCCCTCTTGAGCATGTATGCTTCTGCTACTTGTTCTACATCAGACTTCTTCCGCAAACGGCGAAACGCTTTGACTCGGTGAGTTTCGCGGCATTCCGACTTCGATGCCCCGGTTGCCGAAATTCAGTTGCCTTTGAATTTCGGGTGATCCCTCTTGAGCATGTATGCTTCTGCTACTTGTTCTACATCACACTTCCTTCCGCAAACGGCGAAACGCTTTGACTCGGTGAGTTTCGCGGCATTCCGACTTCGATGCCCCGGTTGCCGAAATTCAGTTGCCTTTGAATTTCGGGTGATCCCTCTTGAGCATGTATGCTTCTGCTACTTGTTCTACATCAGACTTCTTCCGCAAACGGCGAAACGCTTTGACTCGGTGAGTTTCGCGGCATTCCGACTTCGATGCCCCGGTTGCCGAAATTCAGTTGCCTTTGAATTTCGGGTGATCCCTCTTGAGCATGTATGCTTCTGCTACTTGTTCTACATCAGACTTCCTTCCGCAAACGGCGAAACGCTTTGACTCGGTGAGTTTCGCGGCATTCCGACTTCGATGCCCCGGTTGCCGAAATTCAGTTGCCTTTGAATTTCGGGTGATCCCTCTTGAGCATGTATGCTTCTGCTACTTGTTCTACATCAGACTTCTTCCGCAAACGGCGAAACGCTTTGACTCGGTGAGTTTCGCGGCATTCCGACTTCGATGCCCGGTTGCCGAAATTCAGTTGCCTTTGAATTTCGGGTGATCCCTCTTGAGCATGTATGCTTCTGCTACTTGTTCTACATCACACTTCTTCCGCAAACGGCGAAACGCTTTGACTCGGTGAGTTTCGCGGCATTCCGACTTCGATGCCCCGGTTGCCGAAATTCAGTTGCCTTTGAATTTCGGGTGATCCCTCTTGAGCATGTATGCTTCTGCTACTTGTTCTACATCACACTTTCTTCCGCAAACGGCGAAACGCTTTGACTCGGTGAGTTTCGCGGCATTCCGACTTCGATGCCCCGGTTGCCGAAATTCAGTTGCCTTTGAATTTCGGGTGATCCCTCTTGAGCATGTATGCTTCTGCTACTTGTTCTACATCACACTTCTTCCGCAAACGGCGAAACGCTTTGACTCGGTGAGTTTCGCGGCATTCCGACTTCGATGCCCCGGTTGCCGAAATTCAGTTGCCTTTGAATTTCGGGTGATCCCTCTTGAGCATGTATGCTTCTGCTACTTGTTCTACATCACACTTTCTTCCGCAAACGGCGAAACGCTTTGACTCGGTGAGTTTCGCGGCATTCCGACTTCGATGCCCCGGTTGCCGAAATTCAGTTGCCTTTGAATTTCGGGTGATCCCTCTTGAGCATGTATGCTTCTGCTACTTGTTCTACATCAGACTTCTTCCGCAAACGGCGAAACGCTTTGACTCGGTGAGTTTCGCGGCATTCCGACTTCGATGCCCCGGTTGCCGAAATTCAGTTGCCTTTGAATTTCGGGTGATCCCTCTTGAGCATGTATGCTTCTGCTACTTGTTCTACATCAGACTTCTTCCGCAAACGGCGAAACGCTTTGACTCGGTGAGTTTCGCGGCATTCCGACTTCGATGCCCCGGTTGCCGAAATTCAGTTGCCTTTGAATTTCGGGTGATCCCTCTTGAGCATGTATGCTTCTGCTACTTGTTCTACATCACACTTCTTCCGCAAACGGCGAAACGCTTTGACTCGGTGAGTTTCGCGGCATTCCGACTTCGATGCCCCGGTTGCCGAAATTCAGTTGCCTTTGAATTTCGGGTGATCCCTCTTGAGCATGTATGCTTCTGCTACTTGTTCTACATCAGACTTCTTCCGCAAACGGCGAAACGCTTTGACTCGGTGAGTTTCGCGGCATTCCGACTTCGATGCCCCGGTTGCCGAAATTCAGTTGCCTTTGAATTTCGGGTGATCCCTCTTGAGCATGTATGCTTCTGCTACTTGTTCTACATCACACTTCTTCCGCAAACGGCGAAACGCTTTGACTCGGTGAGTTTCGCGGCATTCCGACTTCGATGCCCCGGTTGCCGAAATTCAGTTGCCTTTGAATTTCGGGTGATCCCTCTTGAGCATGTATGCTTCTGCTACTTGTTCTACATCAGACTTCCTTCCGCAAACGGCGAAACGCTTTGACTCGGTGAGTTTCGCGGCATTCCGACTTCGATGCCCCGGTTGCCGAAATTCAGTTGCCTTTGAATTTCGGGTGATCCCTCTTGAGCATGTATGCTTCTGCTACTTGTTCTACATCAGACTTCTTCCGCAAACGGCGAAACGCTTTGACTCGGTGAGTTTCGCGGCATTCCGACTTCGATGCCCCGGTTGCCGAAATTCAGTTGCCTTTGAATTTCGGGTGATCCCTCTTGAGCATGTATGCTTCTGCTACTTGTTCTACATCACACTTCTTCCGCAAACGGCGAAACGCTTTGACTCGGTGAGTTTCGCGGCATTCCGACTTCGATGCCCCGGTTGCCGAAATTCAGTTGCCTTTGAATTTCGGGTGATCCCTCTTGAGCATGTATGCTTCTGCTACTTGTTCTACATCAGACTTCTTCCGCAAACGGCGAAACGCTTTGACTCGGTGAGTTTCGCGGCATTCCGACTTCGATGCCCCGGTTGCCGAAATTCAGTTGCCTTTGAATTTCGGGTGATCCCTCTTGAGCATGTATGCTTCTGCTACTTGTTCTACATCACACTTCTTCCGCAAACGGCGAAACGCTTTGACTCGGTGAGTTTCGCGGCATTCCGACTTCGATGCCCGGTTGCCGAAATTCAGTTGCCTTTGAATTTCGGGTGATCCCTCTTGAGCATGTATGCTTCTGCTACTTGTTCTACATCAGACTTCCTTCCGCAAACGGCGAAACGCTTTGACTCGGTGAGTTTCGCGGCATTCCGACTTCGATGCCCCGGTTGCCGAAATTCAGTTGCCTTTGAATTTCGGGTGATCCCTCTTGAGCATGTATGCTTCTGCTACTTGTTCTACATCACACTTCCTTCCGCAAACGGCGAAACGCTTTGACTCGGTGAGTTTCGCGGCATTCCGACTTCGATGCCCGGTTGCCGAAATTCAGTTGCCTTTGAATTTCGGGTGATCCCTCTTGAGCATGTATGCTTCTGCTACTTGTTCTACATCACACTTCCTTCCGCAAACGGCGAAACGCTTTGACTCGGTGAGTTTCGCGGCATTCCGACTTCGATGCCCCGGTTGCCGAAATTCAGTTGCCTTTGAATTTCGGGTGATCCCTCTTGAGCATGTATGCTTCTGCTACTTGTTCTACATCACACTTCCTTCCGCAAACGGCGAAACGCTTTGACTCGGTGAGTTTCGCGGCATTCCGACTTCGATGCCCCGGTTGCCGAAATTCAGTTGCCTTTGAATTTCGGGTGATCCCTCTTGAGCATGTATGCTTCTGCTACTTGTTCTACATCACACTTCCTTCC
Source organism: Populus alba x Populus x berolinensis (assembly GCA_029228515.1). Taxonomy (NCBI): domain Eukaryota; kingdom Viridiplantae; phylum Streptophyta; class Magnoliopsida; order Malpighiales; family Salicaceae; genus Populus; species Populus alba x Populus x berolinensis. The sequence goes on along the minus strand of CM055350.1, from coordinate 30,582,686 downwards.
GCAAACGGCGAAACGCTTTGACTCGGTGAGTTTCGCGGCATTCCGACTTCGATGCCCCGGTTGCCGAAATTCAGTTGCCTTTGAATTTCGGGTGATCCCTCTTGAGCATGTATGCTTCTGCTACTTGTTCTACATCACACTTCCTTCCGCAAACGGCGAAACGCTTTGACTCGGTGAGTTTCGCGGCATTCCGACTTCGATGCCCGGTTGCCGAAATTCAGTTGCCTTTGAATTTCGGGTGATCCCTCTTGAGCATGTATGCTTCTGCTACTTGTTCTACATCACACTTCCTTCCGCAAACGGCGAAACGCTTTGACTCGGTGAGTTTCGCGGCATTCCGACTTCGATGCCCGGTTGCCGAAATTCAGTTGCCTTTGAATTTCGGGTGATCCCTCTTGAGCATGTATGCTTCTGCTACTTGTTCTACATCACACTTCCTTCCGCAAACGGCGAAACGCTTTGACTCGGTGAGTTTCGCGGCATTCCGACTTCGATGCCCGGTTGCCGAAATTCAGTTGCCTTTGAATTTCGGGTGATCCCTCTTGAGCATGTATGCTTCTGCTACTTGTTCTACATCACACTTCCTTCCGCAAACGGCGAAACGCTTTGACTCGGTGAGTTTCGCGGCATTCCGACTTCGATGCCCCGGTTGCCGAAATTCAGTTGCCTTTGAATTTCGGGTGATCCCTCTTGAGCATGTATGCTTCTGCTACTTGTTCTACATCACACTTTCTTCCGCAAACGGCGAAACGCTTTGACTCGGTGAGTTTCGCGGCATTCCGACTTCGATGCCCCGGTTGCCGAAATTCAGTTGCCTTTGAATTTCGGGTGATCCCTCTTGAGCATGTATGCTTCTGCTACTTGTTCTACATCACACTTCCTTCCGCAAACGGCGAAACGCTTTGACTCGGTGAGTTTCGCGGCATTCCGACTTCGATGCCCCGGTTGCCGAAATTCAGTTGCCTTTGAATTTCGGGTGATCCCTCTTGAGCATGTATGCTTCTGCTACTTGTTCTACATCACACTTTCTTCCGCAAACGGCGAAACGCTTTGACTCGGTGAGTTTCGCGGCATTCCGACTTCGATGCCCCGGTTGCCGAAATTCAGTTGCCTTTGAATTTCGGGTGATCCCTCTTGAGCATGTATGCTTCTGCTACTTGTTCTACATCACACTTCTTCCGCAAACGGCGAAACGCTTTGACTCGGTGAGTTTCGCGGCATTCCGACTTCGATGCCCCGGTTGCCGAAATTCAGTTGCCTTTGAATTTCGGGTGATCCCTCTTGAGCATGTATGCTTCTGCTACTTGTTCTACATCACACTTCTTCCGCAAACGGCGAAACGCTTTGACTCGGTGAGTTTCGCGGCATTCCGACTTCGATGCCCCGGTTGCCGAAATTCAGTTGCCTTTGAATTTCGGGTGATCCCTCTTGAGCATGTATGCTTCTGCTACTTGTTCTACATCACACTTCCTTCCGCAAACGGCGAAACGCTTTGACTCGGTGAGTTTCGCGGCATTCCGACTTCGATGCCCCGGTTGCCGAAATTCAGTTGCCTTTGAATTTCGGGTGATCCCTCTTGAGCATGTATGCTTCTGCTACTTGTTCTACATCACACTTCTTCCGCAAAGGCGAAACGCTTTGACTCGGTGAGTTTCGCGGCATTCCGACTTCGATGCCCCGGTTGCCGAAATTCAGTTGCCTTTGAATTTCGGGTGATCCCTCTTGAGCATGTATGCTTCTGCTACTTGTTCTACATCACACTTCCTTCCGCAAACGGCGAAACGCTTTGACTCGGTGAGTTTCGCGGCATTCCGACTTCGATGCCCCGGTTGCCGAAATTCAGTTGCCTTTGAATTTCGGGTGATCCCTCTTGAGCATGTATGCTTCTGCTACTTGTTCTACATCACACTTCCTTCCGCAAACGGCGAAACGCTTTGACTCGGTGAGTTTCGCGGCATTCCGACTTCGATGCCCCGGTTGCCGAAATTCAGTTGCCTTTGAATTTCGGGTGATCCCTCTTGAGCATGTATGCTTCTGCTACTTGTTCTACATCACACTTCCTTCCGCAAACGGCGAAACGCTTTGACTCGGTGAGTTTCGCGGCATTCCGACTTCGATGCCCCGGTTGCCGAAATTCAGTTGCCTTTGAATTTCGGGTGATCCCTCTTGAGCATGTATGCTTCTGCTACTTGTTCTACATCACACTTCTTCCGCAAACGGCGAAACGCTTTGACTCGGTGAGTTTCGCGGCATTCCGACTTCGATGCCCCGGTTGCCGAAATTCAGTTGCCTTTGAATTTCGGGTGATCCCTCTTGAGCATGTATGCTTCTGCTACTTGTTCTACATCACACTTCCTTCCGCAAACGGCGAAACGCTTTGACTCGGTGAGTTTCGCGGCATTCCGACTTCGATGCCCCGGTTGCCGAAATTCAGTTGCCTTTGAATTTCGGGTGATCCCTCTTGAGCATGTATGCTTCTGCTACTTGTTCTACATCACACTTCCTTCCGCAAACGGCGAAACGCTTTGACTCGGTGAGTTTCGCGGCATTCCGACTTCGATGCCCCGGTTGCCGAAATTCAGTTGCCTTTGAATTTCGGGTGATCCCTCTTGAGCATGTATGCTTCTGCTACTTGTTCTACATCACTTTCTTCCGCAAACGGCGAAACGCTTTGACTCGGTGAGTTTCGCGGCATTCCGACTTCGATGCCCGGTTGCCGAAATTCAGTTGCCTTTGAATTTCGGGTGATCCCTCTTGAGCATGTATGCTTCTGCTACTTGTTCTACATCACACTTCCTTCCGCAAACGGCGAAACGCTTTGACTCGGTGAGTTTCGCGGCATTCCGACTTCGATGCCCCGGTTGCCGAAATTCAGTTGCCTTTGAATTTCGGGTGATCCCTCTTGAGCATGTATGCTTCTGCTACTTGTTCTACATCACACTTCCTTCCGCAAACGGCGAAACGCTTTGACTCGGTGAGTTTCGCGGCATTCCGACTTCGATGCCCCGGTTGCCGAAATTCAGTTGCCTTTGAATTTCGGGTGATCCCTCTTGAGCATGTATGCTTCTGCTACTTGTTCTACATCACACTTCTTCCGCAAACGGCGAAACGCTTTGACTCGGTGAGTTTCGCGGCATTCCGACTTCGATGCCCCGGTTGCCGAAATTCAGTTGCCTTTGAATTTCGGGTGATCCCTCTTGAGCATGTATGCTTCTGCTACTTGTTCTACATCACACTTCCTTCCGCAAACGGCGAAACGCTTTGACTCGGTGAGTTTCGCGGCATTCCGACTTCGATGCCCCGGTTGCCGAAATTCAGTTGCCTTTGAATTTCGGGTGATCCCTCTTGAGCATGTATGCTTCTGCTACTTGTTCTACATCAGACTTTCTTCCGCAAACGGCGAAACGCTTTGACTCGGTGAGTTTCGCGGCATTCCGACTTCGATGCCCCGGTTGCCGAAATTCAGTTGCCTTTGAATTTCGGGTGATCCCTCTTGAGCATGTATGCTTCTGCTACTTGTTCTACATCAGACTTCTTCCGCAAACGGCGAAACGCTTTGACTCGGTGAGTTTCGCGGCATTCCGACTTCGATGCCCCGGTTGCCGAAATTCAGTTGCCTTTGAATTTCGGGTGATCCCTCTTGAGCATGTATGCTTCTGCTACTTGTTCTACATCAGACTTCTTCCGCAAACGGCGAAACGCTTTGACTCGGTGAGTTTCGCGGCATTCCGACTTCGATGCCCCGGTTGCCGAAATTCAGTTGCCTTTGAATTTCGGGTGATCCCTCTTGAGCATGTATGCTTCTGCTACTTGTTCTACATCACACTTCTTCCGCAAACGGCGAAACGCTTTGACTCGGTGAGTTTCGCGGCATTCCGACTTCGATGCCCCGGTTGCCGAAATTCAGTTGCCTTTGAATTTCGGGTGATCCCTCTTGAGCATGTATGCTTCTGCTACTTGTTCTACATCAGACTTCCTTCCGCAAACGGCGAAACGCTTTGACTCGGTGAGTTTCGCGGCATTCCGACTTCGATGCCCCGGTTGCCGAAATTCAGTTGCCTTTGAATTTCGGGTGATCCCTCTTGAGCATGTATGCTTCTGCTACTTGTTCTACATCAGACTTCCTTCCGCAAACGGCGAAACGCTTTGACTCGGTGAGTTTCGCGGCATTCCGACTTCGATGCCCCGGTTGCCGAAATTCAGTTGCCTTTGAATTTCGGGTGATCCCTCTTGAGCATGTATGCTTCTGCTACTTGTTCTACATCAGACTTCTTCCGCAAACGGCGAAACGCTTTGACTCGGTGAGTTTCGCGGCATTCCGACTTCGATGCCCCGGTTGCCGAAATTCAGTTGCCTTTGAATTTCGGGTGATCCCTCTTGAGCATGTATGCTTCTGCTACTTGTTCTACATCAGACTTCCTTCCGCAAACGGCGAAACGCTTTGACTCGGTGAGTTTCGCGGCATTCCGACTTCGATGCCCGGTTGCCGAAATTCAGTTGCCTTTGAATTTCGGGTGATCCCTCTTGAGCATGTATGCTTCTGCTACTTGTTCTACATCACACTTCTTCCGCAAACGGCGAAACGCTTTGACTCGGTGAGTTTCGCGGCATTCCGACTTCGATGCCCCGGTTGCCGAAATTCAGTTGCCTTTGAATTTCGGGTGATCCCTCTTGAGCATGTATGCTTCTGCTACTTGTTCTACATCACACTTCTTCCGCAAACGGCGAAACGCTTTGACTCGGTGAGTTTCGCGGCATTCCGACTTCGATGCCCGGTTGCCGAAATTCAGTTGCCTTTGAATTTCGGGTGATCCCTCTTGAGCATGTATGCTTCTGCTACTTGTTCTACATCAGACTTCCTTCCGCAAACGGCGAAACGCTTTGACTCGGTGAGTTTCGCGGCATTCCGACTTCGATGCCCCGGTTGCCGAAATTCAGTTGCCTTTGAATTTCGGGTGATCCCTCTTGAGCATGTATGCTTCTGCTACTTGTTCTACATCACACTTCTTCCGCAAACGGCGAAACGCTTTGACTCGGTGAGTTTCGCGGCATTCCGACTTCGATGCCCCGGTTGCCGAAATTCAGTTGCCTTTGAATTTCGGGTGATCCCTCTTGAGCATGTATGCTTCTGCTACTTGTTCTACATCAGACTTCTTCCGCAAACGGCGAAACGCTTTGACTCGGTGAGTTTCGCGGCATTCCGACTTCGATGCCCCGGTTGCCGAAATTCAGTTGCCTTTGAATTTCGGGTGATCCCTCTTGAGCATGTATGCTTCTGCTACTTGTTCTACATCAGACTTCTTCCGCAAACGGCGAAACGCTTTGACTCGGTGAGTTTCGCGGCATTCCGACTTCGATGCCCGGTTGCCGAAATTCAGTTGCCTTTGAATTTCGGGTGATCCCTCTTGAGCATGTATGCTTCTGCTACTTGTTCTACATCAGACTTCTTCCGCAAACGGCGAAACGCTTTGACTCGGTGAGTTTCGCGGCATTCCGACTTCGATGCCCCGGTTGCCGAAATTCAGTTGCCTTTGAATTTCGGGTGATCCCTCTTGAGCATGTATGCTTCTGCTACTTGTTCTACATCACACTTCCTTCCGCAAACGGCGAAACGCTTTGACTCGGTGAGTTTCGCGGCATTCCGACTTCGATGCCCCGGTTGCCGAAATTCAGTTGCCTTTGAATTTCGGGTGATCCCTCTTGAGCATGTATGCTTCTGCTACTTGTTCTACATCAGACTTCTTCCGCAAACGGCGAAACGCTTTGACTCGGTGAGTTTCGCGGCATTCCGACTTCGATGCCCCGGTTGCCGAAATTCAGTTGCCTTTGAATTTCGGGTGATCCCTCTTGAGCATGTATGCTTCTGCTACTTGTTCTACATCAGACTTCCTTCCGCAAACGGCGAAACGCTTTGACTCGGTGAGTTTCGCGGCATTCCGACTTCGATGCCCCGGTTGCCGAAATTCAGTTGCCTTTGAATTTCGGGTGATCCCTCTTGAGCATGTATGCTTCTGCTACTTGTTCTACATCACACTTCCTTCCGCAAACGCGAAACGCTTTGACTCGGTGAGTTTCGCGGCATTCCGACTTCGATGCCCCGGTTGCCGAAATTCAGTTGCCTTTGAATTTCGGGTGATCCCTCTTGAGCATGTATGCTTCTGCTACTTGTTCTACATCAGACTTCCTTCCGCAAACGGCGAAACGCTTTGACTCGGTGAGTTTCGCGGCATTCCGACTTCGATGCCCCGGTTGCCGAAATTCAGTTGCCTTTGAATTTCGGGTGATCCCTCTTGAGCATGTATGCTTCTGCTACTTGTTCTACATCACCTTCTTCCGCAAACGGCGAAACGCTTTGACTCGGTGAGTTTCGCGGCATTCCGACTTCGATGCCCCGGTTGCCGAAATTCAGTTGCCTTTGAATTTCGGGTGATCCCTCTTGAGCATGTATGCTTCTGCTACTTGTTCTACATCAGACTTCTTCCGCAAACGGCGAAACGCTTTGACTCGGTGAGTTTCGCGGCATTCCGACTTCGATGCCCCGGTTGCCGAAATTCAGTTGCCTTTGAATTTCGGGTGATCCCTCTTGAGCATGTATGCTTCTGCTACTTGTTCTACATCAGACTTCTTCCGCAAACGGCAAACGCTTTGACTCGGTGAGTTTCGCGGCATTCCGACTTCGATGCCCCGGTTGCCGAAATTCAGTTGCCTTTGAATTTCGGGTGATCCCTCTTGAGCATGTATGCTTCTGCTACTTGTTCTACATCACACTTCTTCCGCAAACGGCGAAACGCTTTGACTCGGTGAGTTTCGCGGCATTCCGACTTCGATGCCCCGGTTGCCGAAATTCAGTTGCCTTTGAATTTCGGGTGATCCCTCTTGAGCATGTATGCTTCTGCTACTTGTTCTACATCAGACTTCTTCCGCAAACGGCGAAACGCTTTGACTCGGTGAGTTTCGCGGCATTCCGACTTCGATGCCCCGGTTGCCGAAATTCAGTTGCCTTTGAATTTCGGGTGATCCCTCTTGAGCATGTATGCTTCTGCTACTTGTTCTACATCACACTTCCTTCCGCAAACGGCGAAACGCTTTGACTCGGTGAGTTTCGCGGCATTCCGACTTCGATGCCCCGGTTGCCGAAATTCAGTTGCCTTTGAATTTCGGGTGATCCCTCTTGAGCATGTATGCTTCTGCTACTTGTTCTACATCAGACTTCTTCCGCAAACGGCGAAACGCTTTGACTCGGTGAGTTTCGCGGCATTCCGACTTCGATGCCCCGGTTGCCGAAATTCAGTTGCCTTTGAATTTCGGGTGATCCCTCTTGAGCATGTATGCTTCTGCTACTTGTTCTACATCACACTTCTTCCGCAAACGGCGAAACGCTTTGACTCGGTGAGTTTCGCGGCATTCCGACTTCGATGCCCCGGTTGCCGAAATTCAGTTGCCTTTGAATTTCGGGTGATCCCTCTTGAGCATGTATGCTTCTGCTACTTGTTCTACATCAGACTTCTTCCGCAAACGGCGAAACGCTTTGACTCGGTGAGTTTCGCGGCATTCCGACTTCGATGCCCGGTTGCCGAAATTCAGTTGCCTTTGAATTTCGGGTGATCCCTCTTGAGCATGTATGCTTCTGCTACTTGTTCTACATCAGACTTCTTCCGCAAACGGCGAAACGCTTTGACTCGGTGAGTTTCGCGGCATTCCGACTTCGATGCCCCGGTTGCCGAAATTCAGTTGCCTTTGAATTTCGGGTGATCCCTCTTGAGCATGTATGCTTCTGCTACTTGTTCTACATCACACTTCCTTCGCAAACGGCGAAACGCTTTGACTCGGTGAGTTTCGCGGCATTCCGACTTCGATGCCCGAGTTGCCGAAATT
>CM055350.1:30571491-30574711 GCA_029228515.1 Populus alba x Populus x berolinensis | reverse complement strand
GGAGGCTACGCACACTCTGCGCAGCGATGCCAGCAGTGGGAAAAATCGGCAGCGCGACAGCCCCCGCTGGCTTGCTGTCGTGCCCGCGGGGGGGCTGCCTTCGGGCCCGGGGCAGTGCAGCAGCGATGCCAGCAGTGGGAAAATCGGCAGCGCGGACAGCCCCCGCTGGCTTGCTGTCCGTGCCCGCGGGGGGGCTGCCTTCGGGCCCGGGGCAGCGGCAGCGATGCCAGCATTGGGAAAATCGGCAGCGCGGACAGCCCCCGCTGGCTTGCTGTCTTGCCCGCGGGGGGGCTGCCTTCGGGCCCGGGGCAGCGGCAGCGATGCCAGCAGTGGGAAATATCGGCAGCGCGGACAGCCCCCGCTGGCTTGCTGTCTTGCCCGCGGGGGGCTGCCTTCGGGCCCGGGGCAGCGGCAGCGATGCCAGCAGTGGGAAAAAATCGGCAGCGCGGACAGCCCCCGCTGGCTTGCTGTCGGCCCGCGGGGGGCTGCCTTCGGGCCCGGGCAGCGGCAGCGATGCCAGCAGTGGGAAAAATCGGCAGCGCGGACAGCCCCGCTGGCTTGCTGTCGTGCCCGCGGGGGGGCTGCCTTCGGGCCCGGGGCAGCGGGCAGCGATGCCAGCAGTGGGAAAAATCGGCAGCGCGGACAGCCCCCGCTGGCTTGCTGTCATGCCCGCGGGGGGGCTGCCTTCGGGCCCGGGGCAGCGGCAGCGATGCCAGCAGTGGGAAAAATCGGCAGCGCGGACAGCCCCCGCTGGCTTGCTGTCGTGCCCGCGGGGGGGCTGCCTTCGGGCCCGGGGCAGCGGCAGCGATGCCAGCAGTGGGAAAAATCGGCAGCGCGGACAGCCCCCGCTGGCTTGCTGTCGTGCCCGCGGGGGGGCTGCCTTCGGGCCCGGGCAGCGGCAGCGATGCCAGCAGTGGGAAAAATCGGCAGCGCGGACAGCCCCCGCTGGCTTGCTGTCGTGCCCGCGGGGGGCTGCCTTCGGGCCCGGGGCAGCGGCAGCGATGCCAGCAGTGGGAAAAATCGGCAGCGCGGACAGCCCCCGCTGGCTTGCTGTCGTGCCCGCGGGGGGCTGCCTTCGGGCCCGGGGCAGCGGCAGCGATGCCAGCAGTGGGAAAAATCGGCAGCGCGGACAGCCCCCGCTGGCTTGCTGTCGTGCCCGCGGGGGGGCTGCCTTCGGGCCCGGGGCAGCGGCAGCGATGCCAGCAGTGGGAAAAATCGGCAGCGCGGACAGCCCCCGCTGGCTTGCTGTCGTGCCCGCGGGGGGGCTGCCTTCGGGCCCGGGGCAGCGGCAGCGATGCCAGCAGTGGGAAAAATCGGCAGCGCGGACAGCCCCCGCTGGCTTGCTGTCGTGCCCGCGGGGGGGCTGCCTTCGGGCCCGGGGCAGCGGCAGCGATGCCAGCAGTGGGAAAAATCGGCAGCGCGGACAGCCCCGCTGGCTTGCTGTCGTGCCCGCGGGGGGGCTGCCTTCGGGCCCGGGGCAGCGGCAGCGATGCCAGCAGTGGGAAAAATCGGCAGCGCGGACAGCCCCCGCTGGCTTGCTGTCGTGCCCGCGGGGGGGCTGCCTTCGGGCCCGGGGCAGCGGCAGCGATGCCAGCAGTGGGAAAAATCGGCAGCGCGGACAGCCCCCGCTGGCTTGCTGTCTTGCCCGCGGGGGGGCTGCCTTCGGGCCCGGGGCCCCTGCGCTCTTGCCTGCCCCCCGCGCGGGAGAGGCTAGGCGCTGCTGGGGCCAGCCCGACGTCGCTGGCCGCGCATGCGCGCTGCCGGTTTTCTCGCATCCCGCCAAGAAAACGTCGTGCTTTCCACATGAAACCAATCCAGTAAAATCAGCCATATTTTTGTGAGGCTGCCAGCCGAATTTGGGGTCATTCCGGGCCGGTTCCTATTTTTGCGTATTTCCTTGATTTTTAATGGTAGGAAAATAAAAAAAAATACTTCCCGACCTCGAAAAAATCTGGGAAAATTTATAAAGTTGGATTGGATTTTTGCCAACATATGTGCAAAATTTCAGCTCAAAATACCAAGAAATGAATTTTTTAGAGGGGGGGTGACAGCTGGGACCTAGTAGTGTCTACCCCTGCCAGAGCTGCAATAACACTTATAGCTCTTTAGGGGGGTGCCCCCTGGCTGGCCATGGGGCGCGCTGGCTGGCGCCCATAGGCCTGCCGCGGGGGATTTGTGGGCTGCTGCTATGCTCGGACTAACGTGGGGGGCCTCATGGCCCGAAGTAACGCCGCCATCGATGACCCGTTTTCCGGCCGGCGACGACCCGATTCCGGCCACCGTCCCTGTGACCCGCTCCAAGCCGTTGGGCGCGTTGGGGCTGCTTATCCGCGGCTGCGGGCGCGCACGCACTCTGATTTGCCAGCGCTCGTGCCAACCAATAGGCAGCCCCAACGCGCCCAACGGCTTGGCGCGACGTCACGATTCCGGCCACCGTCCCTGTGACCCGCTCCAAGCCGTTGGGCGCGTTGGGGCTGCTTATCCGCGGCTGCGGGCGCGCACGCACTCTGATTTGCCAGCGCTCGTGCCAACCAATAGGCAGCCCCAACGCGCCCAACGGCTTGGCGCGACGTCACGATTCCGGCCACCGTCCCTGTGACCCGCTCCAAGCCGTTGGGCGCGTTGGGGCTGCTTATCCGCGGCTGCGGGCGCGCACGCACTCTGATTTGCCAGCGCTCGTGCCAACCAATAGGCAGCCCCAACGCGCCCAACGGCTTGGCGCGACGTCACGATTCCGGCCACCGTCCCCGGGACCCGCTCCAAGCCGTTGGGCGCGTTGGGGCTGCTTATCCGCGGCGTGGGCGTGGGGCCTTAACAAGCCGCGCTCGTTCCAAGGTGCTGGCAGCTGACGCGCGCCTCTCAGCTTGCCGCGACGTCCCGGTGGCGGTGGCCGGAATCCCTGCCCGTCACCCGCTCCAAGCCGTTGGGCGCGTTGGGGCTGCTTATCCGCGGTCTCGGGCGTGGGGCCTTAACAGGATTCCCCTCGTGCCAAGGTGCTGGCAGCCCCAACGCGCCCAACGGCTTGGCGCTACGTAACGGCGACGTCCTGATTCCGGCCACCGCTGCCGTGACCCGCTCCAAGCCGTTGGGCGCGTTGGGGCTGCTTATCCGCGGTCTCGGGTGTGGGGCCTTAACAGGATTCCCCTCGTGCCAAGGTGCTGGCAGCCCCAACGCGCCCAACGGCTTGGCGCGACGTCACGGCAGCGGTGGCCTCTGCCTG